>APFE030243034.1:120117-158258 GCA_000404065.3 Pinus taeda
TTGACTAGGTTGAATTATACTAGCCTCTAGCATTTTTGCAACCATACGTTCAATTTCACTCTTTTTGGCATAGGGATATCTGTATGGCCTAATGTTTGCAAGAGCACTTCCTGGAATCAGATGAATAGCATGATCATGATCATGAATAGGTGGGAGACCTTTTGGAGTCTCAAATACCTTGGAATGATTGTCCAAGACTTTTTGGAGATCTGGAGAAATAGATGATTCCAGTGTGGAAACATCTAGTGAACATAATTGTGCAATTACAGCTCTTTGTTCCCTTTTTAGAAGCTTTGTCATACCATTAGAGCTGATTATCTTTCTCGATTTCCCTGCAATACCCCTTAATTCAACTTCCTTTCCTTCCACATAAAATTTCATGAAAAGCTCTTGAAAATTAAAAGCTATTGTACCCAAGGATTGTTGCCATTGGACTCCTAATACAAAATCAGTACCTCCCATTGGAATGGAAAGCATTGGGCTAGTCAGCACATATTCTCCCATGGATAGCTTGATATTATGGCACTTTCCATAGAAGTTTATCGTGTTGGATATAGGAAGCAATTCAATTCTTTTGCTATTTTACAATGAATAAAATTGTGGGTACTTCCTAAATCAATCAACACTATTAGCTTTTTCTTCTTGATTTTTCCTTCTATCTTGATGGTTTGAGGAGTGGTAATTCCAGCCAATGCATTCAAGATATGGTCGGATTCATTTCTTCTTTATCTAGGCTTTGTTCCTGGAGTATATTCGTTTCTTGCTCCTTATCTTCTTCCTCTTCACAATCGATGTAGAATAATTTCTTCTCAGCACACTTGTGAACTTTAGTGTATTTTCTATCACAACTGTAACAATGCCCTTTTGCTATTTTTTCCTCCAATTGTATTGGTGTCAACCTTATAGGTTGTGGAAGACTAGGGGCAACAACACTTCCATCTTTATAGTTGTGAGTGGTATGCTTCTTGGTTGCCATAATTTTGTTTTCCATTTTTCTTGCTAACTTGAATGCCTTCTCTAATGAATCGGGTTTCCAAAGGTGAACATCATGTTGGATATTATCTTTTAAAGTCCCTATGAACACATCAATCCTATGCTTCTCTGGAATATTTTTTTACCCTTATGTTCAATTTTTGGAACTCCTCAACGTGCCCCATTATTGAACCCTTTTGTTTGAGACTTATCAATTGGCTAAAAAAAGTGTTGCTTTTTGTATCCTCATAATGTGTTGTTAATTCTTCCGTAAAAATTACCTAAGTGATAATTTGTTTACAAGAGAAAAGCCATTGATACCATACAAACTAATTTGGTTCCAGATATTAATTTGGAATACGTACCTTTTGTGTGTTTTGCACATTATTGAGATCGAAAAATTGCTCCATTTGTAATATCCATGTTGCGGGATCCTTGCCATCAAACTTCCCCATATCAATTTTTGGAATATGGTGGGTCTTTGGTCCAAGATTAGAGTCTATGAAATCATGATTAACATTTCTTTTGTTCTCATCATGAGTTTCCTTTACTACCCTTTCACCATTAGTAAGTATTTCTTGTAGAAACTTTGTCAAATCTATCTTCAAATCTTCCATGTCTGTCTTCAAATCTGTCTTCAAATCATCCATATTAGCTTCCATGCCATTCATCTTAGCTTCCACACCATTTATCTTAGATTCCACGCCATTTATCTTAGCTTCTGTTAGCTTTTGTGAGAGTGACATTTGTTGCACTTGGTCTTGTAATTTTGATATATCATGTAGCATTTCTTCCTCTTCTTCATGAGTCATGCTAGCGCTTTTAGGTTGCTTACTAGGTGTTTGCATTTTCTTTCCTCAGGGCATCAGTTACCGATAATAATGCTCTACCATGCCCTTTGAATTCTTCAAAATAATTTTTCAAACCAAGCTTAAGAAAAAATTTAAAAAAATCTACACACCTTTTTTCACTTTGTAGGAACTCGATATTGCCTCTGATATATCTTTGTAATATTGGATCATCCAGTTCTAAATTGTGACCTACAGTAGCCCTCTATGTCCTCTTTCCAATGCCACTAGTCTGATCCAAATTGGAGTCTCGAAGGAAGAGTTATGCCAAATCTCCCACAGTGACCTGATTATAGACTAGTTTAGTAAAACGAACTTGTACGACACACCACGAGTCACTGTTTAGACCTTTTTCTCTTAAAAATATATATAAGAAACTACAGTATGTCCTCTTTACATAACTTCTGATGAAATTTCAAGTCGATGCTTATAGACAAAGTTATGACAATTTTCCGCATATCACCTGTTTGGAATGTAATTCAGGAGTTTGCAAAAAGACCAACTTCCTCAGATCATATCTCCGCAAATATAGCTCGAAAAGCTCTACAATTTGAACCTAAGGTTCAGTGCGATTTCTTCTCAAATGGGTTTCGTTTTTAGATTCTCACAATTCGTAAAAAAAAAGTTATAGAGAAAATTCCATGATCACCTATTTGGAGCAATGAAACCCTAGAATCCAAAGGTCTGATACCAAATGTTATGAAACCATCTCAAAAAAAGATAGAATGGATAGATCAACACCTTAGAATTCAGCCTCTTCGAGGGGGCAACCTCCTTTACATTACATAAATGAAAATTTCTTGGATGATTCAAATGAAGAAACCTCCTTTCTATATATAGGAGTTTAAGGAGTCACACTATAACCCAACCGACCAAACAATAATAATATAAAGCCACAAAAATAACAATAGAAGGATTCTATGGGGCACACACAAAAATAACAATAGAAGGATTCTATGGGGCACAGTAATAACAATATGGGGATAATAGGGGCACAAAAATATTAACAAGGGATATAACTACAATAGTAATGGGGTAATCACTAGTATTATAGTGACCTTAGATATGGGGGCCTCCACCCCTAGGGTGGTGCATTCCACTGAGGTTGTGGAGGAGTATATGGATGAAATGGTTGGTTGGTTGGCTGGGAATGGTACTAATGTGAAAAATACCAAGGAGAAGGTGTAGACTCTGAGGGATGAGCAGGGGACCCCCAAGAGGGAATGGATTTGTTTTGGTTAGGCTTGTAATATGCATAGGATGATCCTTGCATGCCTTACTGATACGGTTGAGGCCCATGAGGCCAACTTTGATTTATGTAGCGGAGTTGTTCAGTCACCCCTTTAGTTCCTTGATACACAACTTTTAGTCTAGGTAGAGAAGGGAACTTGTCTGTGGAGTGGTTTTCTTCACAGATCGAGCAAATTTCTATAAGGTTTAATGGATATTCATTCCTAGGGTGCCTCCTTGTGCATCTGGGGCATAATATGGCCAATGCTCTCTATCATTCCTCCTGCTATCTCTTGATGTACATAGTGTCCATTTGTAGGGCAAGGGTTTGTAGTATTTCACTCTTGAAATCTTCCCGTAGATTTCCAATTCACCTTTTATAGATGTGTTGGAAAAGGATGATGTTGAGCCCCAAAACTGCCTCTTTTTCAAGCAATTTCTTCACCCTTCTTCCTCTGTTTTCCCATGCCAGTGCATCCTAAACCATCAAAAGTCATTGCATGTTGATTCCAGGAATACATTTTAGTGAATTTCAAATTATATTATTATGTGTGTTATTTGGATAAGGTTTTGTTCTTCAGCTATGGAATGTAGCCAGTTTCCATAGCTAACTGGAAATTCTGCATCCATCTTCATACTTTTGCAGGTTACAGGTATCAAGAATAGGAACAAGCCACATGGGTAGCTCAGGAAATGTCAACACATAGATAGAGTCCTATTCATTTGATCATATTTGAGGGAAAAGACCCTGGTCAAAGGGGAGTCAATGGAGAAGTTCTACAATAGTTAGAACTCTGTTTTGGCACACAATTGAGTCCAAGGCCTATTCTTGAAGTTGAGGATTCGTTTTGCCACCTGCATAACCAAATCTATCACCCACTATGTAGAGATTTACTATTTATGCCAACCAGAACGCTAATCCTCGGATGCATGACCTATTCACGTGTCTACCATAGAATATTTTCCTCTTAGAAACAATTATGATTTTTTCTTATAAATTCCATCATTGAAACAATTATGATTTTTTCATTATAAATTCCACAATTATAATTTTTTCTTATAATCTAATATTTCCGGAGCCTTTATTTGATGAATTCAAGCTAATTGGCGAAGTGTTATGTTTATAAATGAGTTTATTTTCTGTTCATTAGTGTAGAGTTAGATAGTTTAAATGTCATTCTCTCATGCTATAAGTTAATATTTCCAGAGCCTTTAGTTGATGACTGATTTTCAAGCTAATTGGTGAAGTGTTGTGTTTATGGATGAGATTTCTGGCTGATCATTAGTTTAAAATCAGTTTCAAGTTTTACTTTTGCCTTCAGTTTAATTGCAATAGTTTATTAGACTTTAAATTTTCCAAATAGAATAGATAGCAAAAGTAGTAATTTTGCTTCTAATATTTCATTCTTAGTTTGATATAGATAGATGCACTTCCATTTTCTCATTCAAATTTTGATTTTGTAGATAGCAGGTTTAAGAGTCTTTTAAGCTCATATTTTGGAAACCACTATAATAGCAAGAAAATAAGCTTCATCTTCATCTTCTTGAAAACTCCACTTCCAAGCTTGACCTAAAAAGCCCTTTTAAACTCCCACTTCAGCAGTAGATTAAGATTTCAATTACATTGCAGAACTTTAAGAGGTCAAAAGAACAAAACCTCAAAAGAACATAAACTTGAAAATAGTGAGGTAAGAAAGGGTTATCTAGTACATATAGTGCACTACACTTCATTAGTTTACGACACCCATATTGATAATTTATGTGGCAATTGAGGACACTAAATTGACTAAACATTTTGGCGCCATTGCCGGGGAAGTGTAACTAGGTAGCCTATCTCTTACATTCATAATTTTTTTTTAATAATTTCTCGAGTGTGCTCTCCTCTTTCACTTTGTGTCATATTGAGGATCGGAAAGAGAATTGTTATTCCAACTAAAAAAAATAAAAAAATAAATTGACTAGAGAAAGAGATTTTAGGGGTAGATTTATAGCTAGGGGAAACAACTCAATTAAAAGATTCTCCCACTTCATCTACTAAACCAGATCTAGGAGAGGAACCATTTTTCACCTCTATAAGGGAGCCTATTGTAGTTGAAGAAGTAGGAATACCTAGAGAAGAAGAAGAAATAGAAACTCTCTCTCATCAGCCATTGATAGAAGAACTAGGAGATTCTGAGGAAACTATCATGGCAGAAGAAGAGCAAGATGGAGAATTTTCACTATTTGGAGGAGGGGGTAGAGGTAGAGGTAGAGGAAACAATGGAGGAGGTAGAGGTGACAATGGAGGAGGTAGAGGAAATAGGGAAGGATATAACTCATTTGGATTCTTTAGAGTATATGAGGAAACACATACAACAATGAAAAATATTTCACCATCCGTTCTCCCAAACTTTTATGGGTTGAGAAGTGAGGATCCTGAAACATTTTTGTTTGAGTTTGAAGTCTTATGCTGAACTTATGACTATCTAGAAGACTCTCAAAAACTGAAATTGTTCCCTTCACCACTAAAAGGGGCTGCTCTGAAATGGTTTATGGGATTAGTCACTCAATCCATTAGGACTTGGAATGATATGAGGCAGGCATTTTTGGATAGATACTTGGATTACTGTATGCCTACCAAACATAAGGATGAGGTATTCAAATGATGCAAAAGGAAGATGAAAACTTAGAGGATTTGCTTGAGAGATTTAACTACAATTTGAAAAGAGCAAAAATGAACAATTTAGATGAAGAGACCTTGAAATCTCTTTCTCTGAAAGCCATTAGAGATGAATGGATAGATATCTTAAACATGATGGGGAAGGGAGACATCTCTCAGCTTCCATTGAGTGACATAGAAGAACTGTGTGTCTATCTCTCAAGAGGGAAATCTAAAACTAGGAAAGGACTTATAGATCCTTCTCTTATTAGAGCAAGCAAATATGCAACTGGAACTGTAAGTAGTGCAGAAATTGGAAATACGCTTGATGAGTTCAAAACTGATATTTTAGGGAGCCTTAGTGAGCAACTAGACACCCTCAAAATCCAAAACAAGTAGAAAATATAAGCTGATGCTTTAGCCATATTTTGTCCAAAATGTAGAAAGAATCATGCCCTAAGGGAATGCCCCGTAGATGCAAGAGTTGTAGAAACTTGTATGATTTGTTCAGAAAGACATGAGACCAAGGATTGTCCTTCAATCCCATGTCTTAAGGTTGTCTTTCAACAAGAAGTAGCCCCAAATTCTGTAGAACCTCTTTGTTTTGTTACAATAAGACCTTGGCAAGGGCCACAAAATCAAGGATTTAACAATCCAATGAATTTTCAGCCCCCACAAAATTGGAATTCTTGGAAACAACTGTGGCCTCAACCTCAAAATCAATATCAATCTCAACCGTGGACACAAGGGGTACAAAATAATTATGGGAGATTTGCTCAATATTATCAATATCCTCCATCTTATCAGAGCTATCCTCCCCCACAAAATCAACAACCACAATTTCCAAATCAAAGCCCTCACTTTTCATTGCCATTTCCACAACAAAAACCTCCACAACAGAGTCAAAATCCTCAACTCTTACTTCCATTTCAACAAAAGCCAAATCAACTACCAGCCCAATCATTGCCAAACCCCAATAATAAGAGTCCTCAGGATGCTTATATGGTAGAAGGACAACAATTTCCTAGCTACATGATTGTTCCTCTAGATCTTAATGATGTTCAACTTAGATTTGGTAGGATTGTAGAAAAGGAAAAACCTTCTATAGATATTTAAGAGAAAGATGCTTCTGAGGAGGACTCTTTGAAAGTCAATAAAAGTTTTGAGGGGACATCTCTTCAAAACCAAAACATTCAAAAAGAAAAACAAAAAGAGTCAATCAACATAACTCCTATAGTTGAGCAACCTGCATCTACTTCCACACCTCCTTTTCCTGAGAGACTACAAATTGATAAAGCAGTGGAAAAACAGATCTTGTTGCCCAATTATGGTTTCCTAGATGAATTAAAGAATGTCTGTATCAAGATTCCCTTGTTACAAGCCATGAAAGAAATTCCTATTCTAGCAAAAAAACTAAAGGAGTTGAGTATCAAAAGACCAGGTAGAAAACCAAGAGGCACAAAAAGAATTCACCTGGTAGGAAAAATAGCAGATATCATGATGGGAAAGATTACCATGCATAAATATGTGGATCCAGGAAGTCCAATTGTCAAGGCACACATAAAAGGTATTGAAATTTCAAATACATTTATTGACTTAGGGGAAGCTATAAACATTATGAATAGACAGACTATGGAACAACTTACACTTCCTAATCTTCTTTACACACCTACCTTACTACAACTTGCAGATAGATCAGTAATCAAACTAGATGGTGTGTTAGAGGACATTTCAGTCACCTTAGATTCTTGGGAATATCCTGTGGATTTCATGATTTTAACTCCCAAGAATATTCTAGGAAGATATCCAATTATCTTAGGAAGACCTTGGCTGGCCACAGCAGATGCTTTTATCAGTTGTAGATTTGGTGACATGTACATTTCTGATGGTAGTTCAACAAAGGAATTTACTTTGTATCCTCCAACAAAAGCAATTACAGAAATAGATGACAATGAATGGGTCGATGATGAAGATGTTATACAACCTATCTTTACTATATCAGAAATTAGTGAGGATAGTGAAATTTTGAACACATTAGAAAATTTTGAAAATTTGTTCAGATTACGATCATGCACAATTTCAGTTAAATTCTAATATTGAAAACTTGTCATCTAGGCAGATGTCTCTTTATTCTATGGAAGAGTTTGGCAGCTTTGCAATTGAAATTTTTCTAGGTAGAACATTGAATATAAAAAAAAATTGGAGGAATTACAACAAGAGGAGCTAACCAAAATCTTACAAAAACATTCTGCTGCATTTGCATGGGAGTATACTGATATGAAACGTATTGACCCTAAGACTTGTATCCATCATATCTATATTGAGGAAAACAGTAGACCAATCAAACAATCTCAGAGAAGGATGAATCCAAATCTTAGGGAGATTGTGAAAGAAGATCTCCAAAAACTACTCAATGTAAACTTCATTTACCCAATCTCAGATAGCCAATGGGTTTCTCCCTTGGTAAGCCTAAAAATAATGGTAAATGGAGGATGTGCATTGATTATAGAGAATTGAATAAATCAACCTTGAAGGATCACTTTCCCTTTCCCTTTATAGATCAGGTATTAGATACATTAGCAGGTAAAAAGTAATTTTCATTTTTGGATGGTTTTAGCAGTTATAATCAAATTTAGGTAGCACTTGAAGATAAGGATAAGACTACATTTACTTGTCCCTGGGGAAATTTTGCCTACCGAGTTCTTCCTTTTGGATTATGTATTCCACCCGCAACATTCCAAAGAGCAGTACTAGGAATTTTTTCTGATCTAATACATGATTGTGTAGAGGTATATATGGATGATTTTATAGTCTATGGTAACACATTTGAAGAAGCCTTGGAAAATTTTGAAAAAGTCCTTAAAAGATGTAAAGAAACAAACCTTTCATTAAGCCATGAAAAGTGCTTTATGATGTTTATAGAAGGTATTGTTTTAGGACATCACATTTCAAGGGATGGGATTAAAGTAGACAAATCTAAAGTGGAAGTCATCTCCAAGTTACCAATTCCTAATTGCCAAAAAGATGTTAGAAGTTTTCTAGGATTTGCAGGGTATTACAGAAGGTTCACAGAAAACTTTACTAAAATAACATCTCCACTCTTCAAATTGCTTACAAAATATTGTGAATTCAAGTGGAATCCTAATTGCCAACTAGCATTTGAAGCCTTGAAAACAAAAATATCTGAAGCACCTATCTTAAGAGGACCAAACTAGAAACTTCCTTTCCATATTTCTACAGATGCTTCAGATACAACTCTAGGAGCTATACTGGTACAAAAAGACTTGACTCCTTATGCCATTTACTATACAAGCAAGAACTTGACTCCCACTGAGTTGAATTATACTATGACTGAAAAAGAGTTCTTAACTGTTGTTCATGCAATTAACAAGTTTAGACATTATATAATAGGCTATGAAACTTTTGTTCATACTGATTACTTTGCAATTAGATATTTGATTAATAAACCTATTACTAGTGGCAGAGTTACAAGATGGCTTTTACTTTCGCAAGAATTCAATATTACTGTGCTAGATAGACATAAAAAACAAAACACAGTTGCTGATTTCTTTTCCAGGATTCAGAAAATCAAAGAAGACTCTCCGGTTGAGGATAAGTTTCCTGATGAATACTTATTTGCAGTAAATACTCAAACTCTTTGGTTTACAGATGTTGATAACTATTTGGTTACAGGGAAGTTACCTTCACATTTATTTCCTAGAGAGAAAAGAAGGATTATTCAAGATAGTTCAAGATATTCATGGATTTCTAATGAATTGTATTAAATAGGGCCAAATTTTGTGATCAAAAGATGTGTCAGGGAAGATGAAATGCTTGATATTCTTAAATCATGTCATGATGAGCTGTGTGGTGGACAATTTGCTGACAGGAGGACACCTATAAAATCTTTTATTTAGGATATTATTGGCCATCCATCTTCAAAGATGCAAGAGAAAATGTCAAAAGGTGCGACAACTTCCAAAGGGTAGGAAAACCTGCTCCCTCAAATGAGATTCCATCACAACCTCAGGTACTTATCGAACCCTTTAAAAAATGGGCTTTAGACCTTATTGGACCTCTTAGTCCTCCATCCAATAAGAAAAATTATATATTGGTATGTATTGATTATGTCACTAAATGGGTAGAAGCCAAAGCATGATTTGTTGCTAACGAAAAGACAGTAGTTAATTTCATTTCTGAGGATATTTTTACTCACTTTGGTGTTCCAAGAGAAATTGTGACAGATTAGGGAGCTCAATTCACATCTAGAATAATGAAGAAGCTTATGGAAGAATACAAGATCAAGCATAGGAAATCCACTCCCTATCATCCACAAGAAGATGGTCAAGTGGAGTCCACAAATAAAGTGATTGAAGGAATCATCACCAAGAATGTGCATCTACATAGAAGAGATTGGGCAGAAAGGCTTCTTGAAACATTGGGGGCCTACAAAACTACATGGAGGAATACAACGAGACACACACCCTATGAACTTGTTTATGGAAAGCAAGTTCTATTCCCCATTGAGTCCCAAGTTAAAACTTTCATGATGGCAGTTAAGTTGGGAATGGATCTATCAGAAGCTCAAAAGCATAGACTAGAGCAGTTGAATGAGATTGATGAAATAAAAAAAGAAGCAGTTCAAAGGACTTGTCTAGTTCAGCAATAGAGAGCTAAGTGGCATGAAAAGTACATCAAGGACAAAAGGTTTCAAGAAGGAGATTGGGCATTGCTATTTGATTCTAAGTTCAAGGATTTTCAAGGTAAATTTCAAACTCATTGGCTTGGGCCATATGAGATTGAAAAAGTTTTCAGTAATGGAGCAGTAAGAATTAGAACCATAGATGAGCATCAAATTCCTCTCCTTGTGAATGGTCATAGATTGAAGATTTATCAGAAGCCAATCTCAAAGGAGGAGTTTATCAAGATCTTTCAAAATAATTCTAAAATGAAGTTGGTAAAGAAGAATCATTCTTCTCCACCAACTTAGTCTTTGTTCTTTTCATGATTTTAAAAAAAATGTATAAGCCTGAAAACCAATCACTGATTGGCATTCTTATACAAAAAATACAGGGTGAAAATCAGAAGACTCTGACACCCTATATTTTCCGAAAAAGAGAAGAAGGTCTTTAAAAAAAAATGAATAAGCTTGAAAACCAATCACTGATTGGCATTCTTCTATAGAAAATACAGGGTGAAAATTAGAAGACTCTGACACCCTATATTTTCCAAAAATGAGAAGGTCTTTCATTTTATTCATGGCTTGTTTTTATTCCATTCTATTTCATTTCTGCAAACTCCATTTCACCACCACATTCCATTAATAAATTTATTTATATAATATATATATAATATATTATATAATATATATATATATATATTATATTATATATATATATATATATATATATACATATATATATTATTTTTATTTTTTTATTTATTTTTATTATTTTTATTTTTATTTTTATTATTATTATTATTATATTATTATTTATTTATTATATTTTTTTAATTTTTATTTATTTAATTTTTATTCTTATCTTATTTTTATTTTTTTTAATTTTAATTTTTTTAATTTTTAATTTTTATTTTATTATATATATATATATATATTTCAGTCTTTCTTCATATCCACTCTGCCATGTTTCATCCATATAGTCATTTTCTATTTTCATTCATTCATCAAGTCATATTTCATTCACTGTGTGTTACAATTCCGCAGCTAATCCTGTTACTCCGCAGTAACAGTTGGATTATTAGCCAAAATAAAAAATAAAAGCCAGATGCAGGTATTGAAGGAGAAATCTTTTGAAGACACATCAGCACCTAAAGCACCTATAAGAGCAAACAATCAAAGGTTAGAAAATGGAAAAGGTATGGTTCGAAAGGTGAGGATAAAACCCGTTTCAAATAGCACTATAAACGCATAAGTTGTATAGTTTGAATAATCATTACTCCTTAACATGTCATGATGTGATTTGATTGTTGTCATAACTCCACCATGCCCTCCGATTTAATCCTTAATGGTCTCATGGCTTGCCTCCGACTTTAACTCATACTTCATCATATATCCTTACTCCACCTGTTTAAATGGCTAATTATGTGAACGTAATCTAGTTGAATATGACTCTTTCACCCACCGAGTTTTTCATTTTCTTACTCCCACAACCTTCTTATGAACGCAAAGCACTCGGGCTCCATTCAATTTTTTAGTTCTGTGCATGAGTAATACTCTTCCTCCATGCAGTCTGTGTCCGCACCGGACCTTACAGTGTCCATACGGTTCTTGTGCATACCGTTTTATGGTTTTCCATAATTCAACCTCGTATTCATCGTTTTCCCAGTTCCATACCCATCAATTTTCTCTACACTATTCTTCTGTTTCTGTCCCTTTAACCATTATGTTTGCATATAATTGCCATTTGCAAAAGTTGCTACATAGTGAATAAAAGCATAATGGGTCTCAAAGTAAGGACAAAGTCCATAGGAGTCAAGTTTATGGAGGGATACCCTCAGTTGAAGGGGACATTGAAGAAAGTTGGCTGGCTGAAGTTTATCAAGAAATTCAATGGCCATCACAAGGAAGTCACCAAAACATTTGCAAGATCTTTTAATGGGGTAGAAGTGGAAATTGGTGATATAAGGTTTTCAGTCACTGAATCTTCCATTGCAGCTGCAACAAAACTTCCAAAAGATGGAGAAATGTGGTTCAAAAATAAGGACTTCGATGAAAAGGCTTAGAGAGTTATTCTTTGAAAACCAGGTATGGATATCTCAATTTTCAGAAGAGGAAATCCTATCTTAGCATTAAAGGATAAATGGAGTAGTTTTCTCTTGATTATTTATAAATTTGTCATGTGTGAGGGTAGATATGGCTCAATGTGTATGTATCACATAAGGTTAATGATGAACTTTTTGGAAAATGAGACCATCAATCTCCCTTACTTTATGTTGAATAGCTTAAGAAAGATGTCTACCACTGTTCAAAAGAAGATAGAAGATATAGAACCTCATCTTTACCACCATGGTCTCATAAAAATCTTAGTTTAAAATCACTTGAAGGATATAGGAGACACATAGGAAAACATCTTGATCAAGAACTTTTTCCAAGATCCACCTAAGTTACCTTAAGGGAGTTTAGTAAAGAAGAGTAGGAGGAGAAGAGCAACTCTAATAATTCAAAATACTCCTACCAGTTTAGCAAAATAAAACAGTGAAGAAGAACTGCCCTCTGAAACTCTAACTTGTTGGGTGTGGAGCTTGATTATCTTCTGTATTCAAAGGTCTCAGCCAGATGTATACCCCAGGAAGACTGTACACCCCTCCATGTGCGGGGGGGACTTGTCCCCCCTGCGGGGGTTGGGGGGGCCGATCCCCCCCGGTTGGGGGGTCCAAGGGCAGCGCCCCCAAAGCTAAAAATAGATGTAAAATTGCCTTGTAAAAGTGTAGTAATTTCTAGTCAATCTGGGCCGTTCATTAGGCAGATGATCTGTTGGTAAAAGTTATGTTTAATTTAGGGTTTTGTTCCTTAGAAGGCAACCCCTCACTATATATGAGTGAATTGTGTTGCGTCTATACATATCTGTATTCTGAGTGAGGAAGAAAGAGGATATTGAGAGCGAAGAGGGAGTTACAACGGTTCTATTGTAGGTTGTGTCTCTTCATTTTGCTGGATACTATAATAAAAGAAGGATTGGATGTTTCTTTGTGGATGTAGCCCAAACTGGGTGAACCACATATATATATGTCTCTCTTGTTTTATGCGTTTTATGTGTTTATATTTTTGCAATATTTTATGTGTTCCATTGCTCTGTAATATATAATTTTCTAACAACTGGTATCAGAGCCAAAGGTCTCTTTGGCTAATAAGCTCGCAGGAGAGAAGGGTTCCTGGTTTGAGTGGGAGCAATGGCGGAAGATAGTAGGTTTAGGATCAAAAAATTCAACGACCAAAACTACTAGCTATGGAAGATGCAGATGGAAGATTATCTGTATGAGAGAGATATATACCTACCATTGAGTGGAAAGACAAAGAAGCTGACGAGTATGATAGACATAGAATGGGATGTTCTTGACAGAAAGGCACTTGGAACAATATGTTGTGCCTAGCAATGTCGGTAGCATTTAATATTTCAAAGGAAACGATAACAGAGGGTTTAATGTTGGCACTGGCCAAACTATATGAAAAACCCTTGGCCTCAAATAAGGTATTTCTTATGAAGCGTTTATTTAATATGAAGATGTTAGAAGGTGGATCTGTTGTAGACCATTTAAATGATTTTAATATAGTTACAAGTTAGTTAAGTTCTATAGGGGTAAATTTTGATGATGAAGTTAGGGCTCTATTATTTCTGTGCTCATTGCGAGAAAGTTGGAATGGTTTAGTTATGTCCATTAGTAACTCCATCTCTGGATCTAGTACTTTAAAGTTTGATGATGTTGTCGGTGCAATCCTTAGCGAGGAAATGTAACAGAAAAGCTCCAGTGAGACATTAGGTAATGTTTTGACTGTAGAGACTAGGGGAAAAAATGGAAAGAGGAAAGAGCTCAGGGTATCGCAGTAAGTAAAAAAAAGGCAAATCCAAGTCCAGATTGGGGATAGTGTGCTGGAAATGTAGGAAGAAAGGACACTTGAAGAAAGACTGCAAGTCTCGGAAGGGAAAAGAAGGAGGCATGCAGCAAGAAAACAATCATGAAATGAATGTAACAGGTGATGTGTTGCAAGATGCTTTGATTCTTTCGTTAGAAATTATTATTGATGTTTGGGTGGTAGATTCAGGGGCCTCATTCCATGCCACACTTGAGAGAAAACATTTTCGTGATTATGTTCAAGGATATTTTAGACAGGTTCGATTGGGTGATGATAAACCGTGTAAAATCATTGGAATGGGTACAATTCTATTAAAACAACAGAATGGAAATCAATGGCTATTGAAGGACGTAAGGCATGTTCCAGATCTGAAGAAAAATATGATTTCAAGAGGGTAGTTGGGAGGTGAAGGTTGCATAACTACTTTCACAGATAAAACCTGGAAGGTCACTAAAGGATCCCTAGTAATAGCGAAAGGAGGAAAGGTTGGTAAATTGTATTTATGCAATGATATTTCTAATTCTATTAATGCTTTAACCTCTACAGGAGAAGATACGACATTGTGGCATCTTAGGCTTGAGGACATGAGTAAGAAGGGGATGCAAGTTTTTCACTCAGAAATTTGTTGCCAGGTTTGAAGCACGTTGATTTAAAATTATGTGAGAATTGTGTTTATGGAAAACAAAAGAGTCAAATTCCTTAGAGTTGGGAAAGAAAAGAAGAGCAAAAAATTAGAGCTTGTGTATACAGATGTATGGGGACCTGCTCAGGTATCATCTCTTGGTGGCTCTCGTTATTATGTTACTTTTATTGATGATGCAACCACAAAAGCTTGGATTTATTGTATTCGAAATAAATTTGATGTATTTGATACTTTCAAGAAATCAAAGTCTTTGGTTGAAAATGAGACAGGAAAAAGGTTGAAGTGTCTCAGATTAGATAATGGAGGTGAATATTGTAGCAAAGAGTTTGATATGTACTATTTAGAGAATGGAAATCGTAGAGAGAAGATAGTTCTAGGAACACGACAAGAAAATGGTGTGTTAGAAAGGATGAACAGGACAATCATGGAGTGTGCAAGGTCCATGAGATTGCATGCAGGATTGCCTTTACAATTTTGGGCAGGCACTATAGATACTGCTGTTTATCTAATAAACAGAGGGCCTTCAATTTCCTTGGATGGTGGTATTCCAGAGGAGGCATGGACAGGTAAAAAGGTAAACTAATATTTTTTAAAGACTTTTTGTTGTGAAGCCTTTGTCCACATTAAGAAAGAAAATAGAACAAAGCCTGAGGCAAAATCAAAGAAATGTACCTTTATTGGATATGGTGTTAATGATTTTGGTTATCACTTTTATGATTATGAAAAACATAAAATCGTTAGGAGCAAAGATGTCATATTCAATGAAAAGGTTTTGTATAAGGATCAGCTGTAGGAAAAGAAACAGAAAAAAGAAAACATAGAATACACAGTGCTTGACAAGATCACAAAAAAAGTGATGGTGCTTGAAAATCATAATGATCAATAGCTAGAACAACAACCACAACAACAACAAGCATTTCAAACACCTGAAAGTGGTGTTAGAAGATCTATTAGGATAAGTAGATCCCCTAAACGATACTCTCCTTCATTATATAATGTATTGTTGACTGATTCTGGTGAACCAGAATGTTATGAAGAAGTAGTGTAGGGAGAAACCAGGAAGAAGTGGGAGCAAGCCATGAAAGAAGAGATGGACTCCTTAGCACATAACTAGACTTGGGACTTAGTCAGGTTGCCTTCAGGTAAAACAACATTGCAAAATAAATTTGGTTTACAAGTTGAAGGAAGAAGATGGAGGTAAAAAGAGGTATAAATCTAGACTTATGGTGAAAGGGTCTGCATAGAAAAAGGGTATAGACTTTGATGAGATATTTTCTCTTGTTGTGAAAATGACTTCAATTAGAACTATTCTAACTCTAGTAGCAGCTGAAGGTTTGCATCTTGAGCAGTTAGATGTAAATACAACCTTTCTCCATGGTGATTAAGAGGAAGAGATATATATGCAGGAACCATAAGGATATGAGGTAAAAGGGAAGGAGAAACTAGTGTGTAGGTTGAAGAAGAGCTTATATGGCTTAAAACAGGCTCCAAGGTAGTGGTATCGAAAATTTGACAAGTTTACGTCTGAACGTTATACTAGGTGTCACTTTGATCATTGTGTTCATCTCAAAAGGAAAAATGATGGCAGCTATATTATATTGTTATTGTATTTAGATGACATGCTTGATGCAGGTTCTAACATGCATGAAATAAATGTGCTCAAAAGGAAATTGGAAAACTCATTTGCAATGAAGGATTTGGGTGCTGCAAATAAAATCCTTGGTATGAGAATAACTAGAGACAGGAAGAATCACAAATTAACATTGTCTCAAAGCGAGTACGTAGAAAAGGTGTTGAAAAGGTTTAATATGCAGAATGCAAAACCGGTTAGTATACCTTTGGCTAACCATTTCAAATTAAGTAAGAAGGCATGTCCCAAGACTCGGGAAGAAATGGCTCATATGTCTAAAGTTCCATATGCATTAGCAGTTGGAAGCTTAATGTATGCAATGGTCTGCTCAAGGCCTGATATTGCACATGCAGTGGGAGTTGTAAGTAGGTACATGAAAAATCCAGGAAAAGAAAATTGGATGGAAGCAAAGTGGATTCTCAGGTGTTTGAGAGGTACCACAAATCAAGCATTATGCTTTGGTGGTTCAAACATTTCTCTTTAGGGATATGTTGATGCAGATATGGAAGGTGACAGAGATAACAGGAGGAGCACTATAGGATATGTATTTACTGTAGGTGGAATAGTTGTCAGTTGGGTTTCAAAAATCCAAAGTGTTGTTGCACTTTCAACAACAGAAGCAGAGTATGTTGCTGCTACAGAGGCTAGTAAAGAAATGATTTGGTTACAAAGGTTTCTGGATGAATTGGGCAAGAAGCAGGAGTTGGACAGGTTATACAGTGACAACCAGAGCACCATACATCTTGCAAATAACTATGCATTTCATTCCAAGACTAAAAATATACAACTCAAGTACCATTTCATACGGTCAGTATTGGAAGATGGACAGTTGAAGCTGGAAAAGATACACACTAGCCAGAATCCTGCAGATATGTTAACAAAAGTTGTAACCAGAGAGAAACTGAGAATCTACTCAATTTCAATTTGTCTTCAAGTATGATGAAGAAGATGAGAAACAACCAGGTCCAAAGTGGAGCCATTGTCTAGCAAATGAAGCAGCGGTGGAGTTCCTATAATCAGTCTCCAAGTGGGTGATTGTTGGGTATGGAGCCTAATTATCTTCTGTATTCAAAGGTCTTAGCCAGATGTATACCCTAGGAAGACTGTACACCTCTCCACGCGAGGGGGATTTGTCCCCCCCACGGGGGGTCAAGGGGGCCGATCCCTCCCAGATGGGGGGTCCGGGGGCCAACGGTCCCCCAAAGGGGGTTTGGGGGTAGCGCCCCCAAAGCTAAAAAGATATGTAAAATTGCTTTGTAAAAGTCTAGTAATTTCTAGTCAATCTAGGCTGTTTATTAGGTAGATGATCTGATGGTAGAAGTTATGTTTAATTTAGGGTTTTTTCCCTAGAAGGCAACCACTCACTACATATGAGGGAATTGTATTACATATATACATATATGTATTCTGAGTGAGGAAGAGAGAGGAGTTTGAGAGCGAAGAGGGAGATACATCGCTTCTGCTGTAGTTTGTATCTCTTCAATTTGTTGGATAATATAATAAAAGAAGGACTAGCTATTTCTTCGTGGACATAGCCCAAACTGGGTGAACCACGTATATCTATGTCTCTCTTGTTTTATGCATTTTCTATGTTTATATTTCTACAATATTTTATGTGTTCCATTTCTCTGTAATATATAATTTTCTAACATAACTGAAATCATGAAGCAAACAAAACAGAGAGGAAAAAGAAAATTTGAGGAAATATATCAAACTCCTGAGCCTTCATCAGAAGAGGAACAATTGCTCTCTGAAAAATTAGTCCACATTAAAGAATAGTCCAAGAAAGAAAAATAAAAAGGGAAGAGGAGTCAGGTCATAGAAAAAGAGAATATAGGCTCACAAAGTCTAAGAAGAAGCTCTAGGCTTAAAGGAAAAATGAAGAAAACACAAAAAAAAGAAGCTCAATTCATAGACTTGGGAGGGGAGAATCCAAATCAATCACTAGATAACACCTCATTTAAGCAAAGTCCACAATATTCTCCTTCTCCTCAAATAGACTTTGAAAGTAGTCCAAGAAAAGCATCTCTAGAGATTGACCAAGCTCAATAACAGATCGATGACTATATTGAATCATTGGAGCAGAAGAACACAACAACAGAATAAGGGATTTCATCTAACTAGCTAGTTACATCACAGGAAACTCTGATTCATTCACTAAAGCAAGAAATCTATGAATTAGAGGTCTTAAACAGGCATATCCAGAGGGAAAATGAAGCTTTGAAGGAGCAAAACAAGCTAGACAAAATCATTCATGACAATACTATGCTACATTTGGGATTATGGCATAGTAAAAATATAAAATTGAAGAAGAAAAATAGGAAGCTAAGTAGGGCCCTCATCAACCTTAAATATAGATGCCTTATGAGGAAGCCTATAATGGCAATGGCAGCAAGGAAAAACAAGAAAAGGTTGGATGTTCTAGCAGAGGTCTCAAAGTTGATACAGTAGAAGAAGGATTGTTACAATTTTGGTTGCATGAGGACATGCAACAACTTCATAATGGGGGTATGTTGAGCCCCAAAACTGCCTCTTTTTCAAGCAATTTCTTCACCCTTCTTCCTTTGTTTTACCATGCCAGTGCATCCTAAACCATCAAAAGTCATTGCATGTTGATTCTAGGAGTACATTTTAGTGATTTTCAAATTATATTATTATGTGTGTTATTTGGATAAGGTTTTGTTCTTAAGCTATGGAATGTAGCCACTTTCGATAGCTAACTGGCAATTTTGCACCTATCTTCATACTTTTGTAGGTTACAGGTGTCGAGAAGAGGAACGAGCCACATGGGTAGCTCAGGAAATGTCAACACATAGATAGAGTCCTATTCATTTGATCAGATTCGAGGGAAAAGACCCTGGTCAAACGGGAGTCAACTGAGAAGTTTTACAGCAGTTAGAACTCTATTTTGGCATGCAATTGAGTTTGAGGCCTGTTACTGAAGCTGAGGATTCATTTTGCCACCTGTATAATCAAATCCAATAGCCACTATGGAGAGATTTACTATTTATGCCAACCGGAAGGCTAAATCCTCAGATGCATGACCTGTTCACGTGTCTACCCTAGAATATTTTCCTCTTAGAAACAATTATGAATTTTTCTTATAAATTCTAGCGTTGAAATGCATAACAAGTTAATGTTTTTACTGCTGAAGTACTATGATTTCCATTTGTAATCAAGAGACACACAATCCTCTATTTTCATAATATAAAGACTCTGTTTTCATATATGGTTGCCTGAGCATGTGAAGTAGATTTGCGTTGCTAATCCAAGGCCGTGCAGAGGGCCCTACATGGATGAGGTTCCTTTTTTGTTTCCGTGTATTTACATTTGTTGTTTACCTTTCGTTCAATTGTATATTTCTTGTGTTTTGTTTATGTCCATAATCGTTTTAACACTGTATATATATTGCAGCTTGTCACTTGTTTTTGCTAACCTTGATAGATGCATTTCAGAGTAGCAATAGTTCTTTAAGTTTGTTTATGCTTGAGCTTCTTAGTTGTAGTATTGAACTTGCATCAAGTAGCATTTTTAAACTCATATCTTCTGTTGTCCTTTAGTTTCCAAGTTCCAGTTGTTTTATGCTTTTGCTCCATAGGATAGATACTCATTACATAAGTACATGTTTTCGTAGCCTTTAGTTGATGGTTTACCTTCAAAGCTAATTGGTGAAATATGGAGTTTATCAATGAGGATTTCTCACTGTTCAATAACTTTTCTTTCTTAATATAGCCACTCATGTTATAAGCTAATATTTCCGGAGCCTTTAGTTGATAAATTCAAGCTAATTGGCAAAGTGTTATGTTTATAAATGAGTTTACTTGTTTTTCATTAGTGTAGAGTTAGATAGTTTAAAAGTCATTCTCTCATGCTATAAGCTAATATTTCCGGAGTCTTTAGTTGATGACTGATTCTCAGGCTAATTGGCGAAGTGTTATGTTTATGGATGAGATTACTGGCTGATCATTAGTTTAAAATCAGTTTCAAGTTTTACTTTTGCCTTTAGTTTAATTGCAGTAGTTCATTAGACTTTAAATTTTTCAAATAGAATAGACAACAGAAGTAGTAGTTTTTCTTCTAGCATTTCATTCTTAGTTTGATATAAATAGCTGCACTTCCATAAATTCTCATTCAAATTTTAATTTTGTAGATAGCAGTTTTAAGAGTCTTTTAAGTTCATATTTTGGAAACCACTACAATAGCAATAAAATAAGCTTTGTCTTCATCTTCTTGAAAACTCCACTTCCAAGCTTGACCTAAAAGGCCCTTTTAAACTCCCACTTCAGCAGTAGATTAAGATTTCAATTACATTGTAGAACTTTAAGAGGTCAAAAGAAAAAAACCCCAAAGCAACATAAACTTGAAAATAGTGAGGTAAGAAAGGGTTATCTAGCACATATAGTGCACTACACTTCATTATTTTATGACACCCGGATTGATAATTTATGTAGCAATTTAGGACACTAAATTGACTAAACAAATGAGATGGCCACTGGTTGACTACTCCAACCCTTTTTCTTAGCTGCCATAGAATGGTTCTTAAAGATGGTCTTGATATCTTCATAGGGTAGTTGGTAGATGTCCCCTCTTGATAGCAATTTTAGGGTATCTAGAATATATTCCCTAACCCCCCTGAGTAGAACTATCTTTAGTGACTTAGGATCAAGTGTGCACCTGACCCTTTTGTAGCTAAGCTGAAATCTTTCCTCATAATCTTCTAAGGACTCATCATGCCCCAAGGTCATTCTAAAAATTTCCTCTTTAGTGTCTTTGGACCTATAGTAGTCTCGATGCTTGTTATTGAAGGCTTGCTGCATCTGAGCCCAGATGGTGATGCTATCCCCAGGTAAACCCATGAACCAATGCAGAGTTGCATCCTTGAGAGTGGATGGGAATAATTTCAACTTCTGATCATTATTGGTGTAATCATAAGTTCTGCATAAGATAGCGAACTCAAACATGAAAGTATTTGGATCTTCTGAGGTGAGGCCATGGAGGTGAGGAAGAGCAGAGGGGATTATGTTTTTCATCTTGGCATTCCCATTGGTTTCTGTGATGGTAAAAGCACCCTCAATTCCTTCTCTATCTGCTCTGTCATTTCTATTTCATCCATAGACAAACTTGGAGGTGATAGTGATGTATACACAAGTAGATGCAATGGGTCCACTCTTTGTCATTGCTGAGCTGGCGATAGACCACTAGGGTTTCTCAAACCAACCTTCTATTCCTAATGCTCACAAGATCCCTTGTATTCCTACAAGATCCAACTGAAATAATAAGGAGTGATATGGAAAGTGGTATAGGGCTTAGGGAAGGTGAATGATGGAAAACATAAGGCAAGGGAGTGGCTAGGACTTCCTCAGAACTCAAACCCAAGTTTGTAAGATGGTTGGATTTGCTCAACAAACATGGAAAGTTGTTCTTATGGAATTATAAATTGGTTTATGGACTTAGTGGCTTTTCATGATCATGGATGGATGAGGTTAGGCTGGGGTTGCTGACATGAGATCTTCCTGCACTACTGAAACTCCTGCAATACACACATCACTGGAATTTACTCATGAATCATGTCAAACAAGAAAGGTTCCCAATTAATATAGGAAAAACAAAATTCCATTATTTAGTTGCCTAGTTCATGCATGGAAATACTTGCAGAATATTGTGAAACACCATGAGATCTAATACAATGCCGGAGATATCAGAAATGACAACTGAAACCTATTCTTGAAAATTGAAAAGATGTTGGCCTAATTAGCATCAAATCCTAAATTCCATAAAAAATTAGAATTCTATCTTTTTGGGGCCGAATAAGATTTTTTCCTCAAACCATGGTCCCTGAAGGGAGGAGTGAGGCCAGATCCACCTACTATCATCCTTTTTGGTATTCCTTTATCTCTCTAAATCTACTACTAAAGCTATGCACAAATGGAAGCAAACTAATCAAATTCACCACTACCTGCAATGAAACAATGCCAAAACCAATTCAACAATTAATATATGAAATAACCTAGGCATACAAGTACAATAAGAGGAACCTATGCTTCTAGGGTTCGGCCCTAACCTAAGAGCTTCAACCCTCTGAGTCAACTCAGTGTTGGATCAAGGAAATGCTCATTCTCATTATCATATCAAAAAAATTACATAACAATGTTTTTCCACAATCCTTTAACTTGAAAATGCTTAGTGCTCTTACATAAAAAATACGAATCATAATGAGGCTCTAGGCCTTCTTATTTATACAATTGAAGTCTCTGAAAAATTCCTTAAATCTAGGGAGCCTTGGCTTCCAAACTCAAGATGAACTGGTTCTTAACTATCACTGGCTCGACTGCCAATCATCTCCATGACTCGACTGCTTGCAACTCTGAGCTATTGTGATTTGATTGAGGGATATTTGAATGTGTGAGGATTTAATGAGGAAGATCCATCTCCTATAATCTCTCCTTCTTATCTCATTCGATTTATTGCACCTTAATTAGCCAAAATTGTCATGATTTTATCCAAAAAAACATGTAATCAATGCACATTAGACCACTAAACATAACATATTACTTTTACTCATCTCATTAAGAAAAATTAAAACATATAAGGAATTATGAGAAGAGTTGATTTTAGTAATATTGGAGGTGTATTAAGGTCCATATAGTTACCCACTGACGAGGCTCATCACCCTGATCATCTAAGTAGGTTGTTATTGGATTTGTTGTCGGTTTTGGTATGTTTTGTTGTCTCTTGGTCACTTGTGTAGGTACATAAGCACTGGAAGAGGCAAGAACAAGTCCGTGACACAAGAGGTTTGAGGATCTCAACAAAGGAATCGGATTAGCATCAGAGCAAGGTAGCCCACCTCTCTTGTTCTACTTTTCAATTATAATCTAGGAAGATGTCTAGTTGATTGCCCCTTCAGTTGCTAGACCCACTCATTGGGCAAGAGGGATCATCTTTGTCTACAGAGAGGATTAACCTTGTCAATAACATTTTCACATATATTTTAAGCAATGAAACATGGAAAACATCATGGAATTTCAATGATGGAGGCAATATAAGTCTATAGGCCACTAGTATAATCTTGTCAAGGATCTCAAGAGACCCACAATATTGCAATACCAACTTGACACATGATCCAATCCTCAAGGATATATTCTTGGGCTTGATATGAAAGTAAAAATGCTCCCCAATATGAAACTCCTTAAATGCCCTGTGTTGATCTGCATAACTCTTCTGTCTATCCTATTTTTCCTTTAGATTATTTGTTATAACTTGCATTTCCTATTCCATATTTTCCAACATTTCTAGTCCAATAAGTACCCTATTACTTAGATCACTCCAGCTGACGGGATTATTTCAACTCCACCCATATAGTGTCTCGAATAGACACATCCTTAGTGAATCTTAATACTCATTGTTATAATCAAAATCCACCAGTGGGAGATACTCCTCTCAGATCCGTTTCTGGTGCATAACATACATGCTCAACATGTCCTCTAGAATCATGTTGACCCTCTCCATTTTTCCATCTATCTACGGATGATAAGTTGTATTGAAGGTGTTGTAGCATTTTTTGGTTTTGGTAAGTTACTATCAATTAGTCAAAAAATGAAAATATATTTCAAAAAATGTTAAGTTAGGATATGGACAAAAAGAATATTAAATAAAAAAGTTAGGGATATTTCTATAAATGAGTCCATATCAAATAAAATGTTAGAATAGATGCCATAAAAAATGAAGGAAAAAGTAAAATGTTAGGTTAGATAGAAAAGAAAAAGTAATAAGCTCTTAAAGTATTGCAAATCCAAATGCCACTACACTTAGTCCAGTTTAGTTTTCCAAATAAAAGTTGTGTGCATATTGTTTAAATGCTACACTAGTTCGTACAATTCAATTGTACAGTTTAATCATGATTGGATTTCATTTAAATTAATTGTCAATAGGTAGAAATTAAAATTGGCTCAACAATTTAATCTGAGCTAATGGAGGAAATAAGGGATAGAAGTAGATTAGTCATTAAAAGGAAATACTAAGTTGCTAGTTTAAATGAACTCACAAAACTAAGTGAGAAAATGTTAGCAAAGATATGGGTAGGTAGACAAGTGGAATACAATTGGAGCATGGAAGGATTTTATCCTAAGTTATAACATTGCAAAGATGTGCATATGGTACGGGTTTTAACTAACCATAAATCCTAATTATCAATGTAATTATGCAATTATTCTAACTCCATCCATTCATTTGCCCACAACCCATAATTGTCACATCCACCATAAATCTTGACCCCACCATCACTTTCTGCCTCCGTTGTTAAATCTCTTTCATCTCACCTTACATCCCACACACTCCCCTAAGATCCGATGGCCCACATCGCTCCTTGGCCCTCATTTGCCATCCGAACTTTATTGTTGGGGGCGGGGGGTTCCGAAGTGGGCAGTTTTGGAAACCACCCTCTTAAAACAATTTTACCACATTCTAGTCTTTTGGGACTTAAAATCCTGAAACAAATTACCATCTGAAGTTGCTCCTAAATGTGGTTTACATTTGACCATTTACCGCCACTCCAATGTCACTGTCCACATCCGCTCCATGTCACTTCCTCCATCCAATCGGCTTCCACATATCCATTATTCATTTAATTCGCAACTCCCACAAATTTATGCCCCATAGACCTATTTATCAGTCCTGTTAGATAATTAATGAGGATTTAGCCATTTATTAAACAACACTGGTCCATTTTTGTTCATTATAAGCCCCGTTCCTTCATGAAAACCGTTACATAGTATAATCATAAAACTCAATTCATCACTGGATATTTCGTGCTTATAGATGGATGGATGATCAATTAATTGATTAAATAGATGAAATAGGACTTTGGGACTCCCACCTTCCCCACTACATTTTCCCTTAGATACATAGAGCACCTGAATTTGTCAGGAAATGCCATGAATCCTATGATCTGACTCAAAGAGAAATCATTTCACCCATAGGAGAAATCCTCTATTTCATCAATGATGAGTCCATTGAAAATATGTTGCAAGCCCCAACTATTGCACCAACCCATCCTTTTTCTCATGAAAGCCTGATAGAAGCTTATCAAAAGCTAGATTTTACTAAGAGAACCCAGACTCTTGAACTTTTCCTAGCTATAGATAGTCCTTTGCCTAAAAGAAAACCTCCCTATGATTCATCCACATTCCTTGACAGAACCAAGAAAATCACCACTATTTTGTCCTATCTGCTTGGTTACAATTCTGCTCAATATGTTAATGATGCCATCCTAGGTTTCTTGTCAATCCTTTCTACTAGTTCCAAACCCACTGTTCTCTATAGGTTTAGCCAATTCCTAGTTGAAACCATTATTAGCTTGTTGGGGCCTGACCCAGGTTTAGAAGTGATTTAGACAAACAAATCTCGAAACTACCGACCCTTTCGGCAACAGTCCGCGGTGCGCAGACTGAGGTCTCACTCAAGGTAGTATGGGAGGGTGCTGGAACCAGGTTTCCGCACCTTAGGGCTGTCTTGACAAAGTCTAGGAAGTTCGCAAACCGAACCTGGGCATTTGCACTACTCTGCAACCATCTATCCCACGCAAGTTGTGCAACTGCTTCCGCGCAGCGCTATAAAGAGCGCAAAGAGGTGTTGTCTAGACCCTTTATCCTTACTTTGCTATTATTACAGATCTTAACTTAATTGTGTGGGCCCAATGTTCTTATTAATCATTCAACATTCATAACAAGTGCATGCAATCATGAAATTGTAAAGAGATGCATAAATATAACATAAGCATAGACACACAATATTTCAAAAGAGACTTATGTTTTGTTAATTCTCTGTCCAAGTACAATCCAAACTCTCCCTTATGCACTCAGATATAGGGGTCCACGCACACCACTGCTGCCTCTACTAGGCCTTTGCGCACTCAGCTGCAGAGCCTATGCCTACTACTACACTCCAAAATTGAACTTACAGACTCAGATCGAATTCATCATCCAAAACTAAGTCTAACTTACACTTAGAGCCTTGCTTTATTTATATAATCCCATGGTCCGCAAACCATGGGTAGGCCGACACACTTTACATTAAATTACATTATCTTAGGGCAGACAACCCTAGACTCTTGCACTCCACGCCTGCATTTGGCGGGGTCTTTACATTACACTTGACCAAAATTCGGGCTTCAAGCCCCAAAAACCTGTTATGGTGGGGATTCACTGCCCAACAGGCCCCCAACACAATCATCGTGACTCGTCCTGAGTCACTCTGCTAGTGCAGTGATCTTTGCGTGAAGTTCTTTCAACTGTGTATGGGTTGCCACGACCCTTGTGTTGTCCCGATCCTACGTGCAACCTCCATCTCACCCATCTCCCATACAGACTCTTTTATAGTCTCGTGCTCTCTTTCAACTGCTTGGAGTACTGAGAATTTGTTCCCTATGGATAGTCAGGCGGTGGTGCAGGGCTTCAAGTCACCTTCCAACTGGGTTCATAGTCCCTCCTTAATTACCCTTGCGCTAGTCAATGCCTCACATTCTTCCTTAGATGGTGCACTCCCTTGGCTACTTTGTTTGATAAGGTGTGGTCACAACCATGGTAGCAGAGCCAGAAATTCTTGGTGACAATCTTCTAATGCGAGGGTATGGCTACCCATATCTTGTCCTATTCTTCTATTGACGTGACATGCTTGCACGATTTCGGTTTCCAGTTTTCTGATTTCCGCGTCTATTATCATGCTTTTATGCTTTAGTTGTAAATGGTCTTCTTTGAGTTTGCAAAGTTTCAAGTTCCCTCGTCGAATGGATTCCTGTAGCTGCATAATTCCTTTACCCAGGTCCTCGCGTACTATTCCAACTATGGAAGCTATTTTAGGAGGATTCTTCTTTGCTCTTATGGTTTTGTCTCTCCTCGTCAGTGTTGGGATCACTTCCGTGCTTCAGTTTTTTCTTATGGCCCTATAGGCCCATCAAACTGCTAGTACGTGTAGGTCCCAGTCAGTTCATCTCACCTGGTGAACTCTGTTCATGATTCCGCATAGCTCTTTGAATGCTATGATGTGGAATATTTGTGGTATGTGTTGCTTTTCTCACTGCTACATCTAGTTCTGATTTTTTATCCTTAGTATGGGTTGTGCTTGCACAACACACGTTTGCACCCATCGACATAGGTGGGCACGCAAGCTACTTCGTCCTAGCTGCTCGGCTCTCGTTCGACACTAGGGCTTCCAAACTATTAGCACATCTGTCTCCTACATCTGTGCTAGTTTACAATGGTCTTCTGATGTGTACTCCACCATCGTGAGTTGCGCGTAGTGCCCATTCCAGTGCACCGTACAGCTGCTGTTCTGGTACTGCGATTTCAAATTTGTCAAGGAATTCATCCACTAATGTCACTCCATTATATCTTGGTAGTTCCCTTGCCTCTGTCATCACGTAGCGCAGTGATCTAATCATCATGTTGCAATTCAACGTGGTTACTTCATGCAATCGGTTTTGCCAACATTCTGCTTCTTCGTTTGAATTCAAAGTATAGGAGTCGTCACGCTCCCACAAGATTCTCCCATCTACAGTCGGGTTCACCCAATCTTGGTCTCATGTCATTATCTAGTAAATACAATCTAGCTCATCATCGCGCACTGGTTCAGTGTAGCGCACTCCTTCGGCTGGATATAGTGGAACTATCATGCGTAGGGAGTTCTTCTCAAATATCATCTTCCACTTCTTCAAATTGATGACTCCATTCATATCAGTGGTCTAGTCTATTCCTAGCAATGCAGGATAAGGATTGCTGTCATTGATGATATCTATTACTTCAAAGTTCATCTGTGTGCTTGCGCCTTCGATATCAACTATCACCCCTTGCAACTTCCCCTTGGGAAAAATATTTTGTTGGTTCACCATTCGTAATTGAATAGGGGACCACTGTAACATGGGCCTACCCATGCATTCCCATGTCTACTTCAGTAATACATTCGCATTTGAACCCAGGTCTAGGATTACCTGATACATTTCATATTCACCAATCTATGTCGTCAATATCATTTCCCTCCTAGTGCGCAATGTATGCTTCCCTAATTTCTGGACTACGCGTGGTTCGCCTGACCCTGTGCACATGGTGATCAATTCATGTAGTCCTTTATCTACCTTATTGTTGTGCAACAATTTGATGCGTGTCTCGAAGAAGGTAGTAAGCAAAGAAGGATCCATCCTTGGCTCTGGTTGATCCTTACTACCTAAAGTAGAGGCCTCTCCGAAGCTCTTCTTAGCTTCCATGAACGTCTCCTTTGCACAGGTTCCTTTGTAGGAGCCTTGTGAACCAATGTATCTTCCTCGGGCTACTTCCCCTTACCCCTGTGATTGCACCGCTTCTGAACATCATGTTCACATTTGGGTCTTCTTCGCGCGATTCAGACCTCATCATTTGGATATTCTGAGTTGAAAGAGGCTGGAGTACCCATTTCTCACGCATCTGTGTGATCAACATAGGATAGTCTATCATTTCATGATCAAACTGAGCATAATATGAACAAGATATTCTCGTTGGGTTGGTACAATCATGGGAACAGTGCCCTGGTCCTTTGCAATTGTAGCAAATTAACTGTCTGTGATCCCTTCCTGGTCCCATTCCTCCTTGTCCTCGACCTCGCCCCTGAAATCCAATGCCTGCCATCCTTGTAGCTGGGTCGAGGGCTTGTGTTTTTGTGTACATCCTATATGCTAGGGTCCGATCCATCATTAACTCATAGTTGTGACAAGTACGCTCGTTGTGGCCTACTGACCTGCTAAAATTATGAAACAACTGCTGGGGGTTTGTGTATACTTTTGCAACACATGAAAATTATCCATCAAGTGTTTTCCTCCTATTTGACAGATTGCACACCATAGCGCGAGTGCCGTACTCAGCCTTGCCTATGCCTCTTGTCTCAATGGCATTGGTCCCCCTCTTGCCAATTAGTTCATGAATACTGGACAATGATCTTGTCATGGCCCTGGCCTTTGCATTTTATGCACCATACTTCCTCATGCACCTCTGGCCACGGTGCCCTATCCTGCTTTAAGCTCTGCGTTTCTAGGCAAAGATTCTGTATTTGTACGTGAATTTGTTGAAATCCCAACCTCAGATCCTATATCGGTGTCTCATGCAACCTCATCGCCATTTCCAACGCTTCGGCCTGGGTTGAAAGCTTCTGTTGTGACATCACCATCCTCAAGTGTGGTGTCAAAGATACCACAAACCATGCATGGTGCTGCACATCTGTTAGTGTCATATTAGCCTCTTGGATCATACTATTTAGCCATTGATCCAGGTCCTAGGGGGTCTTGCCTGGAATCATTGCGATCTCTTTAAATCCAATTATTGACTGTGTCTTTGACTTCGGTTAGCTAAATTCTCTGTTCAGCGCATTCTGGATCTCCGCTATTCCTGCATTTGGGTGATCATTAGAGTGCTTGATATACCATGTCAACACGCAATCCTGCAACATGCTCACCAATATAGTCTTCTTAATGTTGTCATCTGTGACCCCTTATGCTTCCCACACTGCTCTTACCACGAACCAGAACTAGTTTGGATCCTCATTCCCTACTCCTCTAAACATGGGTAGCTTGATCGCATTTTTCATGCTGAACTATGGGGTTGGTGGGGGTGGAGTGGGTGAGATGGAGGTGAAATAGGTGAAGCAGGTGGTGGCATGGGTGGAGGTGGTAATTGCAGAATGCACCGCCTTATCAAACTGATCACACTTCTCGAAGAGACCCAAGTGAGCTCTTCCTTGCTCTCTTGCAAAGGTGAAATTAAGGGACTATTCCCTAATTCCTCGCTACCTTTGTAGATATTTCCACTCCGCATCATTCCAAACATTAATGTATTCATATAACCCGATTTTCACATAACAACATCTTATTCCAGGTATTTAAATATTTAATGTACTTACCTCGCAGTGCCTTGAGAAAACATTTTTTTGCTTCACTGTAGCTCACAGTTGTGTCTATCGCAAAATCAGTGATAAAACCCCCTATTATCTGGTCGAGTCAATGGTCCACAGCTCGCATTATCTTATCTTCTATTGCCTCTAGTATGCGCACTAATTCCAGAGTCCACACTATCTGTTGGTCAATCTTACACCTTCCCCGACTGTCGACTAACCTCGCGATCCACTCATACAGTTTAGAAGGAAAGGACGTGAAGAAGATCTCGTGGATTTTTGTATATACGTAGCGATCCAACCACTTTTTCTCAGATATCTGTGGAGTTCTATTTTCCTGTGTCACGAACTCATGAATCTTCTTGTCCAACCACTCTTCAATTTCCTTCTTTATTGGTTTCTAGTGGCACAACATTAGACATCCCTTAGGTAGATCCTGGTCCCAGCAATGGAACCATTTGTTGGCTTGTTGGGGCCTGACATAGGTTCAGAAATGATTTAGCCAAATAAATCCCAAAACTACCGGCCCTTTCGGCAACAGTCTGCAATGCGCACACTGAGGTCTCACGTGAGGTAGTACGGGAGGGTGTTGGAACCATGTTTCCACACCCTAGGGATGTCTTAATGAACTCTAAGAAGTTCACGAAATAAACCTGCATGGTTGCGCTGCTCCGCGTAGTCGTCTGTCCCTCACAACTTGTGTAATTGCTTCCGTGCAACTCTGTAAAGAGCGCAAAGAGGAGTTGTCTAGATCCTTTATCCTTATTGTCCTATTATTATAGATCTTAACTTAATTTTGTGGGCCTAATGTTCTTGTTAATCATTCAACATTCATAACATGTGCATCAAATCATAAAACTGTAAAGAGATGCATAAATATAACAGAAGCATAGACATGCAATATTTTAGAATCAACTTATCTTTTATTAATTCTCTATCTAAGTACAATCCCAACTCTGCCCTGTGCACTCAGCTACAGGGGTTCGCGCACATAGCTGCAGACTCTACCAGGCCTTTGCACACTCATCTGCAGAGCCTCTGCCTACTACTACACCCAAGGCTTGGACTTTTAGACTCATAACGAATTCATCGTCCAAAACTAAGAATGACTTTACACTTAGAGCCTCACTCTATTTATACAATCCCATGGTCCGCAAACCATGGGTAGGCCGACATGCTTTACATTAAATTACATTATCTCAAGGCGGAAAACCCTAGACTCTTGCACTCTGCACCCACATTTCACGAGGTCTTTACATTACACTTGACCAAAATTTAGCCTTAAAGCCCCAAAAACCTGTTATGGGGGGGGGGGATCTGTTGTCCAACAACCATACATCAACAATTTTTCCAATTTAACACTGAAGAAGTATTCAAGTATGCTTCAGTACTTATATAGCTTTTTATATGTTTTCAGGTAGACAAGTTTCCATTCACCTTATAGAAGCTAGATGAGGAAGGCAACGAGAAATCAATGATCTTTTGGACTTCAATGGGAATAAAGTAGAAAGAATAATTTACACATAAATAGTTATTATAATTGTTAATTCATCTAGTTATTAGTCTTATGAGCAACACTCCAGTACCAAGAATCGGTGATGAAATTATGAAAGTGTTGTAGCTAGTTGATTAAGCCATAATGGGAGATTGGTATCTTTACCAAAACTATATGGAAATCAGGGTTTATGGTTGTGAGCTTCCACCCTACAAACTTCCTGATTACCTCCCCATCAGAATCTTTGCATTGGAATATATTAGGCAAAGGATAAATGTAGATGAAGTACACTTTGTGGCTGCAAAGAAGAAATCACAATTCAAGCTAAAAGATCAAGTTGATCCATTCATCTGCAACACTAGAGCAACAAGAGAAAAATCGGACAGTTTATTAAAGGAAATGAATTTTGGTCTCAGTTTCACTTTGTCTTCTGACCCAATGGTAGTGATTTCTAAACTCAGGGTTGAAAATAAGTTTACTGCATATCACCAGGCAGCTAGACCTGAAATAAAGCAGTATAAAAATCAGTCGGAATGGAAAGAAAACACCCTTCAAGAAGCTGAAGAACATGAAATTTCTCCTTCAAATGTGCAAACTCCACTTGCACAGGAAAATACAATTAAAAGAGGAAATGAAGAACAGTCATCCCCTACAACTGAAGCATCAAGCCAGGGCTTTAGGATTGTGCATAGAAAGAAGAGACTTAGGATCTCTGTGATAGTTGGAGCAACAAATGAGTCTCAAAAAATAACATTTGATGGACTTGGAGAGACTTTGCTGTATACACAGTCTGGTGGACAGTCTACCCAATCCCCAACTCATTCCACTACTTCTCATGAACAACAGGTAATTCATACCAGTGGAAGCATTTAGAAGGACAAGGAGGAGGACATCTTTCATGTTTTCAGTGAGATTAAAAATAAGAATGAAGAATTGAAATTGAACACCTATACCCAATTTTGGAAACATTCCTCCAACTCTCAAGCCATAGTTCTTTCAGTATTTGATTCTAAGAAGGGAAAAATGCAGATGAATTTCCTACAAGCTCAATTTCCATACCCTAGGACTTATTAAAATTATCAGAAGCAATCCTCATTTGAGTTTAATGTAAAAAATGTGCATCCAATTGATAAAATTTAGATGCACAAACAAATTGGTCAAATGATTTCTTCCACTTCAACTCATACTGCCATGAGTTTGTCAAAGTTGTAGGTCACCTTGGCCAATACATAGTCACAACTCAAGTTTGAACAAGTTTCCTCACTAGCAAAGGAAACCAAGATCAAATCCTTGGAAGATCTGATGCTAAAGATGGGATATGATCCCTCAAACATAAATGCAGTAGAAGAACTTGTCAAGAAGAAAAATGTTGAGCTCATAGCATTAAGGAAGCAACTCAAACTACCATCTTCTGAGGACCCAATGACCAAGGAGATTGAAGAAACCAAGACTCAGAAATATGACATGATGAAGCTCATCACGAAACAAAATTTGCAAATAAAACAGATGGAGGAGGAAATGGAAAAATTGGTCAAAGATAAAGAGGAAACTATAAAGACGACTCAAATTCCAATGGATGTAGTTCTGCTTTTAGTGGTCTCAATAGCCAAAGTTTCTACTTCAGGCACAACATCCATTATAGGTACAACAGAAGGAGTTGAACAACTTGCAAAAGCTGTTCAGAATCTGTCAATTCAGATAGTTGAAATGAAGAAGTTGCAAGGATGAACTGAAGGAATTAAAACATATGAAGGCAGTTGCAGATAATTCACATGCAGTCGAGTTGCAGAGGAAAAAAAGTCAAATTGAAGTTTTGCGGAAGGAAATCAAAAGAGTCTTACCTTAGAAACAAACTAGGTTTGGCAAAGGAGATTATATGGAAAGAAATTACTGTATCAGTCAAGGATATCTGGCCCTATATCAAGATAATCTTTGATAAAAAATACTTGTTGGAGAAATCTCAAGAAGTTATTGAAATTATTTCTAAAGAACTTGAGGACAATGCTAGAAATTGCTTATGAAATAATCAAGTTTCTGAATTTTAAAGATAGCTATGAGCTTGAAGAACTGGGTATAAATGACAGGACAACAACTATATTGGAAGTGAAGAAGATCATTACCAAGAAAAACCTCATCCTTCAGTTGGAGGAAAAATGTATCAATGTTAATGTCATAGTTCAAAGATTTTTTAGTAGGTTAGAATGTTGAAAATAATACTGAGAGGGGGGGTGAATCAGTATTATTTAGTTCTTTTACCAAATCTTCCTTATTTACACTTTGAATTATTTTTGCATATCAATACCATAAAATAATGAGCATGAACAGAAAAACAAACAGTCACATCAAAGAACACCAGATATAAGGTGGAAACCCAATGTGGGTGAAAACCACCTGCTGCAATATGTCTCTATCTTCTTTCAAATTAGAAACTCCTTTTACAATGGTCTTGTACTGGTGCAGTCCTTTACCAGTACACAGGCTGTAACCTGCAGAGAGCTACAACTCTCTCTCGTTTTCCAGTCTCTCCTGGAAGGGAGCTACAACCCCCTACTTCTTTTCAAGGACCACGTTTCATAAATTTTCAAACTGGATCCATATACATCAAGTGATCATCAAGTACAAGTAAATTACATAGTCAGCTGCAGTAACCAGATCAACAATAACAGAACTGAACCCAAAACACCTTATCAATAGAAAAATTCATTCAACAGATAGTCATGAGACATATATGCAGCTTTCCTTTCTTTGGCCTGCGTCGCTACGCACTTCACCCTCTGCTTCTCTGCGTATACCCGCAGAGTTCCTTCTGCTACACTGCGTGACCATGCACTGCTTCTTCTACTGCGCTGCGTACGGTACACACCCAAAAGCACTATCGTGCTGTGTACTGCTACAGTAGGCACGCACCCAAAAGGACTATCGCACCGCGTGCGTTTACTGTGCGTACGCACCTGAACCACTGCTGCTCTGCGTACCTACACAGTTCACCTGTTTCTGCTCTGCGTACCCACATAGTAACCCTTCTTCTGCTCTGCGTACCCATGCAGCTCACCTTCTTCTGCTCTGCGTACCCACGCAAAGGCACCGTTAAATACCTGCGTACATAAAATTAGGGCCGAATTTGTAGATCACCAGTGTGCTACAGTTAGACGGATGCCCAGATCTAATCAAGTGCTCGAGAGATCACCCTTCACAGAATTTCCACTTCACTTTCATATAGATCAAGCTTTTTGAAACAATAACCCAATATTTCAGATCTTAAGATATTCAACCCAAAATCATACATAAGCCAAATGATCTCCTTTGCTTTATATAGGTAGGCTCTTCCTCAAATCATGGATCAATACCGCGGGCCAAAACCATAATAACACAATACCGTCAGCTAAATACCAAGGGTTAAACATAGGAAACCCCACGTGTCCGTGTTTTACTGCCTTGAAGTGTGTGCACTGGGGTACACACCTCATGAATGGGTAACCTGCGTGTCTGGACGCGGTCCCTGCAAGGCATACCTGCGGGTACGCATCTTCTGAACTGTTCTCTTACGTACTTCTTAATTCTTATCATATTGAGAGCCATGCCATGGGTGTTGCCATCAAGTACAACATCTGTAACATATAACCATACTAGAAACATAATGCCAACAATCTCCCCCTTTGGACTTGATGGCAACCTCAAAAACTTCAGCGGCATTCTCCCCCTTTGACATCAAGGGCAAAGCGTTATGCTCCCCCTAAGAACATGCTCCCCTTGAATATGAACCAGATCTGCAAAGAAGAACCATAATCCACCAGACACCATTAATGAACAAGAAAGAGATAGAGACATATTGCAGCTATATTCAGACTAGCTTCCATGATCTCCTTTTGTACATCCTCCATAATGCCAACAATGCATTATATGCTCCCCCTGAACCTGTGCGCAACCCAACATATGTATGCATATACCCCAGATGAACCATGCGTACAACCAACAATCAGAAGAGTTTCAACAATAAGATGATACATCAACAACCCCTAGCTTTTGCCTGAGGTATTCAAAAGTCTCCCTGGGCAATGGTTTGGTGAGAATATCAGCAACTTGTTCCTTAGAAGGAACATACTCCAACTTGACTTTCTGTTCAAGCACTTGTTCCCGAAGAAATGATACTTGATTGGTATGTGCTTGGTTTTTGAATGCATGACAGGATTCTTTGAGATGCTGATTGCACTTGTGTTATCGCATAAGATGGAGATAGGTGGGGTACAAGTGATTTGAAAGTCATGCAAGGTCTGCATCATCCAAAGGAGTTGAGTGCAGCAAGATGCATCAGCAACATATTCCACTTCTAGTGTAGACAAGGCAATTGAACTCTGTTTCTTGCTAAACCAAGATAATAACCTGGAACCCATAAAGAACGCACCACCACTTGTGCTCTTCCTGTCATCCACGCTTCCGGCCCAATCTGCATCTGTATAAGCATGAAGTGTGAGATCTGTATCTCTAGGATACCATAAGCCATAATTTTGTGTCCCTTGAAGATATTTGAAAATTCTCTTAACTCCCTGAAGATGAGTCTCCTTTGGATTTGCCTGAAATCTACCAACTATTCCTACTGCATGCATGATGTCCGGTCGGGTACCTGTCAAAATAAGTAGACTTCCGATCATAGATCTGTAGGTTGGTTGATGTACTGCTGCAGATTCATCATTTGCACTAAGGCTACATCCTGTGACCATAGGTGTACATATTGGTTTTGCATCTTCCATGCCATATTTCTTCAAGATCTGTTTGAGATACTTGGTTTGAGATAAAAAGATTGCTCCTTCTTTTTGTTGGATTTGCAAACCAAGGAAATATGCCAGTTCTCCCAGCAAGGACATTTCAAATTCTTTCTACATGACCAAAGCAAAGCTTTGACTCATCTCTTCTTCATTGCTGCCAAAAATAATGTCATCTACATACACAACAATTATTAGCAATTTGTCATTTTCAACTTTTATAGAAAGATTGCTATCTACTGATCCTTTTGAAAAACCTTGTTGATGAAGATACTTGTCCAAATGATAGTACTAAGCCCTTGGAGCTTGTTTGAGCCCATAGAGGGCCTTTTTCAATCTGCATGTAAGATTTGGATCATTTCCAAGAATGAACCCATCTGGCTGTTCAATGTATACTTCTTCTTCCAAGTCTCCATTCAGAAAGGCTGATTTCACGTGCATTTGAAATACTTTGAAGTTTTGAAAACTTGAGAGAGCAAGGAACATTCAGATGGCCTCAAGTCTTGCAATAGGAGCAAATGTTTCTTCAAAGTCTATTCCTTCTTGTTGTGCATACCCTTGACAAACAAGTCTGGCCTTGTTTCTAATTACTTCTCCATTTTCATTCAATTTATTTTTGAAGACCCATTTTGTTCTGATAACATTCTTATCCTTTGGTCTAGGAACTAGTTCCCAAGTGTTGTTCCTTTCGATTTGCTCAAGTTCTTCATCCACTGCTTTAATCCAACAATCATCTTTGCATGCCTCTTTCACATTTTGTTGTTCAGTAGAGGAGAGTAATGCCAAATAGCTTGAGGCTTCTGCAACTGTTCTTCTTGTTTGTACACCTGCTTCTTTCTGCCCCATAATCTGAGATTCTGGATGATTCTTCTGAACATATCTGGATGGAGTCTTTTCTTTTATTCTTGTCTGCTCCTCTGGTACTTCTTGAGGTTCTTCATCATTCTGTTGTTGAGGTTAGCCTTCATCTTCTTCGATGTCTTCATGATGTACTTGTCTAGGGATGTATCCCTTCTCATCAACCACTACATCAATGCTTTCAACAATTCTGCCAAGTCTTTTATTGTAGCACTTGTATGCTTTGCTATGTGGAGAGTAACCAAGAAGAATGCCTTCATCTGCTCTAGGTTCAAGTTTTCCAAGCTTCTCATCAGTATTCTTAATATAGCATTTGCTCCCAAAGATTTTGAAGTGCTTTACCGAAGGAGTGTTACCATTCCAGAGCTCATGAGGAGTTTGAGTGCTGTTCACCTGGACATTTGTTTTGTTTATAATAACAACTGCAGCATGAGTAGATTCACCCCAGAAAGTTGCGGGAGTCCCTGATTCATCAAGCATAGCACGGGCCATTTGTTGGACTGTTCTGTTCATTCTTTCCACAACTCCATTTTGCTGGGGAGTTCTAGCTGTAGAGAATTCTCTTC
>APFE030243038.1:0-23369 GCA_000404065.3 Pinus taeda
TAACATTGATAAAATTATGCTTGCAACTAGGATTTATAGAAACAATGATCTTCTCCTTCTGAATCAATCCATGAACCTACAATAAGGAGATACTAGCAGAAAATAACCCTTTAGGTTTCTTGGTTTCCTTCTTTCCTGTAAAAATAAAATCTTTGCTAAGTTGTGTGTCTGTCTGTGTGAGCTTAGTAAGAGGACCCACAAGATTAGATTTACGGTCAAAGTGGTCATAAATAGATTTTGCGAACATCTGCCAAATAGTTGTCTTTGGATGACATTTTTGATGACACTGCCACCATTGCCATCTTTCATGGTCCAAGTGTATGATTCCCACACTCAGCTGAGTCGCATCATCCATGATGTAATTCAATCTGAAATATTTCCCCATTTGTGCTAGCCATCTAGTCGGATGAGAGCCATCAAATTTATACAAGTCCCTCAAACTTTGATTGGCCCTCCATCACAAAAAAAATTTGGTGAAAATTTGAAATGGCCACAGTTCCGTCAATATTGCTTAGAATCCCTATTATGACCTATTTTCGGAAATGGAACAACCATTCTGCATCTGCTCATGTGATAGAAATCCTGATCCAAGCATTGGAATTTCAGATCTGCGCTGCAACTCTCCCACCGTCACCAAAAATTCTGAAAAAACGTCGATTTTAAATCAGCGATATCTCCCTTATCCAGACTCCGATTCGACTGATTTTTTTTTTTTGAAATCGGGTATTTTTTCACAAAGAATCCAAATCTGCAATTAGATTTTGCAGATTTTGCCCCAAAACTTACATATCTGCGTCGCAAACTCGCTGCCTCGAAAAAATGCCTGCAACACCATTGATTTTTAGATCAGCGATATCTCCTTCATCCGGACTCCGATTCAGCGTATTTTTTTTTTGAAATCGGGTAGTTTTTCGCAAAGAATCCAAATCTGCAATTAGATTTTGTAGATTTTGCCCCAAAACATACAGATATGATCTGCGAACTCGCCGCTCCAGAATTCCTGCAAAAAAAAAAAAAATTCTCCACTTTGGGCCAAGAAAGTGCTTTGATACCACTTGTTATAGATCTGATCTCAGAAATATATGATACTAGAAATAAACCCAAGAAAGAACAAGATATGAATATAGATAGAAATGATTCACTTTATTGATCAAACCCTTAAGGTAGGGCAACACCATACATTCACTCCTTAAGGAAGGAGAACACTCCACAAGCCATATGCCTGTTCATATAATATTCCTTGACATCTCTCAATGTGGAGTCTCTAGCCTCTGTATAGGCCTTATACATACAATACCATGGGTCAATACCATGGTTCCCTCAATACCATCTATCTAATACCGTGGGCCCATTACATTATTACTAACTACTTGTGGTCTCTTAAATGATACGGGTTAACCACCTTCTTTATTACTATGGCCCATCCCATTATTACATTATTTTCTTGGGTACCTCCCTTTGTACCCCATATTATCCCCCCTAAGTATATAACATAATTTTCTTTTGATGTTTCAAATTTGGAGACATAAGGAATGAGAGAGTCTTTGATAGATTCTATCAGAATGCTTTGAGCTCTTGTCTCATCCTTATTGTTCTTGGCTAAGGCTTGAGTTTGTTTCTTAGCAGGGATAGTAATATTCCCTTTAATATGTTCTAGAAGTTCATTCTCCTTGAAAAGTAGATTAGTGCTCTTCTTTCATGCACGAAAGTTATTGGTACCTACTAATTTGTTGCTTTCCTTGCAATAAGACATTGATGTATATTCAGAAGGGGACATATACTTACTTGATAGATTTTGAGATGTAGTTGACTTCTTTTCTCTTTGAAGTCTTGTTAATTTTTGGGTATGTTCTATGCTTAGAGCAATTTACTTCAATTTTTCATATTAGTTCAATATCAATTCCAGATTAGCAATCACATTAGCATGATAGTAAAGTGCAAATAGAACCATAAACATCAGAAGACAAGCCAAGACAAGATGACACAAGATGTGGCACTAGCCAGGGACAAACCCTAATGTGGGGAAACCCTTGACCAATTCTTTTTATATTCTTCAATAGTTCAACAGAGAAAGAGATAGTGCAAGTACATTTCAAGTCAATACTTGACTTGCCAAAATAGAAGATCAGACATCAGTGATCTTCACCATGAAGATGACACAATAGATCGGATGACAAGGACAGAAGATATGCAGCAGATGATAGGTCTAGAACATCTTAACCAATTTCCCCAAAATACTGAACCTTTCCTTCTATAAAACTCTTCCTCCTTTGCTGCTTCACTGATCATGTCAAGGCTGCTAATTTGGCAACTTGTGTATGCTGAAGCATATCTTGGCAAACCTGATCTCTGGTTAGGGCACAAGATCTGAGAGCTACTGCACCCTAAACATACTCCATAGTCCTCCTATTTACTGCGGATAGCATTCACATTGATCTCCAACGATACGCTACCTTATAGGGTCTAAACGCAGCACTTAAAGAGGCCTCCAACTGCTGGCTATGGCCTGCGGCTTAGCCCAACATTTGACTGTAACTTTTGTCCCTTCATAGAGTGACCTAATCAGCCTTTAAACAACAGTCTCAAGCACCTCCTTATTGCGGATTCTCCTTCCCTTTAAATCGAGCTTAGGAACAATACTAACATGCCCAAACAACCTTGTTGTTAGCTACAACAATGTGACAATATCACAAATCCTCCACGCTGTAATATAATTACCCTTGATGCGGTTTAGATTCACTTTCCTTGCTGCGTCTAAGGGTCCTTGCATACTGTGATAAGTGCTCCTTTAACTACGACTTTCCTTCTTCATTTGCTACTGATTATGGCCTCTCCAACTGCGGCCAAGATGACCTCCTTTAGGACTGTGACTAGGGTAGCATTAACCCTACTTTGACAATGGATGTATCTCCTCCTTTACGACTGCGTTTAGGTCATCATTAGGGCTTCCTGAAACAATGGATTAAGGTCTCTTCTAGACATGCAGTTAGGGCTCTTTTAAGGCTTTCTTTGACAACGTTAAAGCCTCTCCTTGCTGCGTTATAGAAGCCTCTTTTAGGACAGTGAAGGAGCCTCTCTTCATTGTGATAAGACTCCTCCATGACTGCGGCTAGGGCATGCTTCATTGACTGCATTTTAGACTTCTCTTTGACAGCGTTGAAGTTCCCTTTAGATAGCGTATGGAAACCCTCTCCTTGCTGCTAGAAGAGCCTCCTCTTGACTACATATAAAGCCCTCTTTGACTGCGTAGAGGTGTCTCCTCCTAGGACTGCGTAGAGCCTTTTTTCACTGCATCTTGGGCTAGGGCTAGATCTTCTCTAGGGTAGTGTATTTTCCTATAGATCTCTCCTACCACCAAAACCCAAACAAGTGGAGAGATATCACAAGAGATGTGTGTCAAAATGACTTTAAGACCTCTTCTATTTATAATAAAACGTTGAGGACAAGTGGGGGTAATTTTGGTCGCTGGTTGACCTTGACCAATTGTCCAATAACACAAATAAATTCATATCTTCATGAATACATGTCGAAATCGGATGATCTTTAGATTAATCCTACACCTCTCGATGAGAGGAATCCAAGAAAAATATCAGCTGCCATAAATAAGAAGACCCACATCGAGTTTGGCCCTAGTTGCCAATTTTAACACTCCCTCTCAATTAGGGAGAACTCCATCTGCTAATCCATTTGCCAGATTGTACTATCTCTACCATCAACGCAATGCCCTGCACTGCTCTGCTGAACTATGAAGAAGAAGTGATCTAGAATGTATCATACCCTTCTCTATTGACCCGAAGTCAGTCCCATATAAAGAGAGTGTCTCATACCACTCTTACTGATCCGAAATCAGTTCCAAATAAAGAGAGTGTCTCATACCACTCTTACTGATCTGAAATCAGTTCCAAATAAAGAGAGTGTCTCATACCACTCTTACTGATCCGAAATTAGTTCCAAATAAAGAACGTGTCTCATACCACTCTTACTGACCCGAAGTTAGTTCCAATTGATCCCAGAACAATATCATCTTATTAAAGGGAGTACGGTACTACACGATGCATCCATCAATAGTACTATGGTCCCTATCCTCATTTCCCTGCTCATTGGCTAGATGAGGGGTACTTCCCATGAGTCCCATACTACATGGGTAGGATGTCTCAGCAGGAGAAGGATGAACCACTCATCCTGCCTACATGTCGCCTGGGGTATCTCAGGGGAAGGTTGAACCACTCACACTATACACAACAAATCACTAGGGGAAGGCTGAACCAATCAACCTATGATTGTGTCTCAGCAAGAGAAGGATGAACCACTCATCTTGCCTACATAGCAGACTGCTAGGGGAAGGCTGAACCACTCACCCTATGGTTTCTCATCGCTCCAAGAAGTACCCCCAAGCTCCCCAGAGTTTTGAGAGCTCAATGTCCATATCATACAGTTCCCTTAGGAGAGGGTCTCTCCACGACTCCAAGTTGTTTTCGGAAAGTCATGAATTTGACCTTTCCCAGGGGCTTCGTCAGAATATCGATGACCTGCGCATCATTCCCAATGTGTTGGAGCCTTCTTGCTTCTCATTGTACCATATCCCAGATAAAGCGGTACCTGATGTTTATATGCTTGGAGCGATCATAGAGCATAGGATTCCTCAACAATCGAATCCCACTCTGGTTGTCACATACGATCATGGTGGTATCCAACATGTGTCCAAACAGCTCACTGAGGAGCTTCTTCCACCAAACATATTTACATGAGGTCATACTCGCAGCTATGTATTCGTCCTCAGCGGTGCTCAAAGCAATCGACTTCTGCTTCTTGCTCATCCAAGATATCAAAGCAGAACCCAAAGAGAACCAGCACCCAGAAGTGCTCTTGCGATCCTCCACACTGCCTGTCCAGTGAGCATCAGAATAATCATGCAGCTTCACATTTCCGGCAGTGTATCTCAATCCATGAGAGATTGTGCCCCGAAGATATCTCAAAAGATTCTTGGCACCAATCCAGTGAGGCTCAACTATATATGAGCTCAACATGCTAATTGCAAAACATATATCCGAACGAGAGTTCACCAAGAACATCAATTCTATTATGAGTTGACGAAACTCAAAGGCATTTTCCAAATCAGGTCTGGCAGCAGTACCACATAACTTCTTAAAGTTAAGCTCCATCGGGGTAGTCACGGGCTTGCAGTCCACCATTCCAAACTTGGAATCCAACTCCCTCTTACTTTTGCAAATGAGAGGGTCTGTACCTGTCAGAAAGAGGTCATCCTCATAAGGTACCAATATGGGAGGTCTATCACCCACAACCTTAAAGCAATGGTTTGGATCGGCTTCACTCCTAGTGAATCTCAGCTTCATCAGATAGCTATCAATCCTCTCACACCAAGCTCGGGGTGCTTGCTTTAAATCATAGAGAGTTTTCTTCAACTTGCATACATGAGATTCTCTATCATGGATCTTAAATCCCTCGAGTTGTTCCACATCTGTGGTCTTGCTATTACATGAGGGGAATGGTTCCCTTGTAAGCGTTCCTTTGGTACATCTCGAACATGTACTTTCACGCTCTTCTTTGAATTCAGGCATGCCTGTCACCATCTGTCTGACATCAGGCAGGGCCTTACAATGAAGATGGATAGACCTATGGTGCCATTGAAGAGATGAGTCACACGACATGGTCCCCAATGGATTTCCTGCAACTTGATACTAAGTGCCAACCCTGAAACCAAGAGTAAAAGCATCTTTAAAATTCCTTTTCCAAACACGTACCTTTCCATCGATGAATGCCACCTTGTAACATTTGTTTTCCATTGTCGAAATGGACACTAGGTTCTTCTTGAGATTCGGTACATAAAGAACTTCTTGTAAATGAATCGAGTTACCCTGATCCAGTTGAAGAGTAACATTCCCTACACCCTTTGCGGGATAGGTGGCATCGTCTCCAAGAATAATCTCCAAGTTTGTTTCCTTCTCTATTAGATTAGAGAGCGCTTCCTTGAATCCAGTGAAGTGCCTTGAGGCGCCACTATCAATAAACCAATTTCCCAAAGAGTCCGGAGGAGAGGTAGTGAAGAGGGCTGATCTAAGATAATACTCCTCTTGCTTATTCGAAACAACATTTGATTCTTCATACTTGGAGTTCCTTGCTTTCTTGAAGAGTCGGCCATTTCCATGATGTCTTGCATTCCTTTTTACTTTGCCATTGTACCTGTCATACGTTTGATCATTGAAGATGCCCTTGGAATGATTGTGGTCATTATCATGAGATGTGTCCTTTCTGTTTGGACACTCCCTCGCAAAATGGCCAAACTTATTACAACCAAGGCATCTGCCCTTCCTTCCACCCTTAGATCCGGACTTTCCATTGAAGTGACCTTTAGGTAGGCCACTAGACACTGTCAGTGGAATCTCTGATAATCTTCTTTGCTTCGACTTCACCCTTGGTGTATTTTTTCTTTGGAGCAGCCGGTGCATTTGATGGAGGCTCAAGGATTTTACCCTTCACAAAATCCAACACTTTTTGCTCTGCCAATTTAGCTGGCAAGTGGGATGATGAACCCATTGAGCCTTTGACCTTGTCCAACTGTCTTCGGTGATTGCTCTTTCACTCTTGCTTGGGCGTTGTTTTCACCTCACCTCTGATACCATGCTAATTTTTGGGTATGTTCTATGCTTAGAGAAATTTACTTCAATTTTTCATATTAGCTCAATATCAATTCTAGATTAGCAATCACATCAACATGATAGTAAAGTGCAGATAGAACATAAACATAAAAATTAGAAGACAAGCCAAGACAAGAGGACACAAGATGTGGCACCAGCCAGGGACAAACCCCAATGTGGGGAAACACTTGATCAATTCTTCTTATATTCATCAATAGTTCAACAGAGAGAGAGATAGTACAAATACATTTGAAGTCAATACTTGACTTGCCAAAATAGAAGATCAGACATCAGAGATCTTCACCATGAAGATGACACAATAGATCTGATGACAAGGACTGAAGATATGAAACAGATGATAGGTCTATAACAGCTCAACCAATTTCCCCAAAATATTGAAGCTTTCCTTCTATAAAACTCTTCCTTCTTTGTTGCTTCACTGATCATGTCAAGGCTGCTAATTTGGCAACTTGTGTATGCTGAAGCATATCTTGGCAAACCTGATCTCTGGTTAGGGAACAAGATCTGAGGGCTACTGCGCCCTAAACATACTCCACAATCCACCTATTTACTGTAGATAGCCTTCACACTGATCTCCAATGATACACTACCTTATAGGGTCTGAACGCAACACTTAAAGAGGCCTCCAACTTCTGGCTATGGCCTGCGACCTAGCCCAACAGTTGACTGTAGCTTTTGTCCCTTCACATAGTGACCCAATCAACCTTTAAAGTTTAAACAACAGTCTCAAGCACCCCCTTATTGTGAATTCTCCTTCCCTTTAAATCGAGCTTAGAAACAATACTAACATGCCCAAACAACCTTGCTATCACCTACAACAATGTGAAAATATCATAGATGCTCCACGCTGTAATATAATCACCCTTGCTGCGGTTTAGATTCACTTTCCTTGCTGCATCTAAGGCTCCTTGCATACTGTGATGAGGGCTCCTTTAACTACGACTTTCCTCCTTCATTTGCTGCTGATTAGGGCCTCTCCAACTGTGGCCAAGATGACCTCCTTTAGGACTGTGACTAGGACAGCATTAGCCCTACTTTGACAGTGGATGTATCTCCTCCTTTACGACTGTGTTTAGGTCATCATTAGGGCTTCCTGAAATAGTGGATTAAGGTCTCTTCTAGACCTGCTGTTAGGGTTCTTTTAAGGCTTTCTTTGACAGTGTTAAAGCCTCTCCTTGTTGCGTTATAGAAACCTCTTTTAAGACAACGAAGGAGCCTCTCTTCACTGCGATAAGACTCCATGACTGTGGCTAGGGCATGCTTCATTGATTGCGTTTTAGACTTCTCTTTGACAACACCTAGGGCTTCCTTTGATAGTGTTGAAGTTCCCTTTGGTTAGCGTATGGAAACCCTCTCGTTGCTACTAGAAGAGCCTCCTCTTGATTGCATATAAAACCCTCCTTGATTGCATAGAGGTGTCTCCTCCTAGGACTGCGTAGAGCCTTCTTTGACTACGTCTAGGGCTAGGGCTAGATCTTCTCTAGGGCAACGTATTCTCCTATAGATTTCTCCTACCACCAAAAACCAAACAAGTGGAGAGAGATCAAAAGAGATGTGTGTCAAAATGACTTGAAGACCTCTTCTATTTATAATAAAACATTGAGGACAAGTGGGGGTAATTTGGTTGCTGGCTGACCTTGATGAATTGTCACATAACACAAATAAATTCATATCTCCATGAATACATGTCGGAATTGGATATCTTTAGATCAATCCTACACCTCTCGACGAGAGGAATCCAAGAAAAATATCAGCTGCCATAAATAAGAAGACCCACATGGAGTTTGGCCCTAGTTGCCAATTTTAAGAAGTCTTGATGGCTTGCCTTCCTTGGATCTTGATGTTTTTCAAGTTGCTTTTTCCAAGTGGGATTGCTTGATGATGAGACTTGCTTGATGATTTGTAGCTTGATGAAGGTCCCTCTTTGATCTGCTCTTCTTGTACGTACCTTTATGTAAGGTTCTTCTTCTAGCTTTGTAGACTTCCTTGATGAATGATGGTTTGTAGACCTTCTTGTCTTTGAAGTGATTGAGACTTCTTGGCTTGATGCTTCAACCTTGTAGATGTCCTTCCTTGACGAGTGTTCTTGAGACGCCCTTTCCTTGATGTGTCACCTTAGCTCTAATACCATGTTGAAGAATCTAGGGCAATTAGGTGTAGAGTAATTTTTCGAGACTAGATGTGTAGTCTTTTTACAATTTGTCTTTGTTAGCTTAATCTTTTTCTTCTCTTATTAATGCATGTGTGTGGTTCATCAAACTGCTATCAAAAGATAAAACAAGAACACAAGATGTTGGCTCTCTGCGAGGGCCAAAACCTCTCTTCTCTTGAGAGGAAAACCCTTCGGTAAGTTTTCGCTTATTGAAGTTTCTTTCTTGATCAATGCCAAACCCTAGACCCTTAACTAGAAGATCCTCTAAGCGCAAGTCAGGTCCTTCCTTTTCTCTGCACTATGTCTCCCTTGACACTTTGTTCTCCTTCTGACACTTTGTTCATCCTTCCACTATTAGTAGTACTTAGTGAGATCCTTCACTTAAGGATACTCCTTCCTTCTCTTGACCAACAGAGTTCCTTCTTAATGTATAGTTGTAGGCTTTGTGTCCTCTTATCTCGGATTCTTTTTCGGTCCTCTATCTTCGCTGATTTCAGAGTGAGCTTTTCGTTTGAGGGAGTGGACAACCTCTATATATAGAGGACTGCCCCTCCTTTAGGCCAACTTGTAGGCCGGCTTGCTGCCTTGAGGCGGACTTGACTTCCTTTGCTTTGATGGGTGCTTTTAATGGTGCCATTGCTTCTTTTGATGGTGTCTTTGCTAGGCGGAGACTTGACTTTGCTTGGAGGTGTCTTTTTTGACTTTGATACATAAATATACAATGTGTAACATGTCTTTAAGATCTTCAACATAATTCTTTTGACTCTTTAACTTCCCAGTAACACTTTAACATGTGCTAGACCTACTTCAATGAGCAAGAAACTCATTGACATATATTATAGAAATAATAATTCTTTTCTTGAATAAATACAAATATCGAAAGTACATTTATGAAGACCGAACCTAGCTACATTTCCTTCAACACTTCAAGGGTAGACGTGGCTCTTCATTTAGGCCGACTTGATGTTGGAGGGTGTTTCAACACTTTAAAGACAAAAATGAATTTTCTTTACAAGGTACAATGTGCCCATTGGGGTCTTCAGTATATGACAATGACTCTTAGACCTAGGACAAACCCTAGAAGCACTCAATGGGTGCTTGACCTATAAAATAAAAGAACTTGAGCTTGAAACCCATGCTCCAATAAGAATAATTTCTTTTCATTTTATAATTTACAAGAATACATTTCACACTTATGAAGACCGAACCTAGTTACACATTTTTCAACAGAATGACACTTGGAATCCTTGATTTCTTAGGACAAGAATTTGTTGCCATTTCAGAGCCTTGGATTAAGTCTTCAACAACTGAGTAATAATAAATATCGATGGCCCGATAAAGTTTGACTTCAAAAAAAATATATTTTAACATGACCTCTCAAATACTTAACCCCTTTCGATCATGTTCAAGGCCCTTCAAATTCGACTAAGCGGATTTTTAATTTTCTAGCAAAAGTTATTTGACCTCTTGTCTATTGTGATTCGCTCTTGGCCTTTATAAAATAATTTGGCTTCATATAATTTTTACCTTTTCAACAAATAATCTGTCCCCTTTTTCAAAGTGATATTTTAATTCTTGGGCAAAAATTTCATTCCACAATTTGAAAGTGAAATTGTAGAATATTTAATAAGTGAGTGACATTTTCTCCGACCTGCATGAAGAAAACTTTGGCAATATTGACCTATCTTCGGAACTAGAAAATTTTCCAAAAACTAGTTCTTCTGAAACCCTTGATTTTTTTCGAGGATGTTCTGCAATAACCCTCAGGCTGACGGGATGCACAACTCTGATACCACTCTAATGTCCCAAATGGGAATTTGAACAGTAGATACCAGAAATAAACTTGAACAACAAAATAAATGTAAATATACACAACCAACAAATACTACACAAATAGATGCCAATAAAATCACTGAGCTATATAATTAATCCACTGAAAAGAGTACATCAACATGAAGGAATCGTGGAACCTGAGCTTTCTAAGCAATCAGAGCAAAACCCAGAAAAAGATCTCTGACCATACTGATGAATGGCTTTGGCAACGATGTAGATGGCTCGGTGAGAACACTACTGCAAACCGACTATGGAAAAATTGCTCTCTCCAAACTCCATTGAAGTATTGTGAGATTAATGAGTGAAATCTCCTTAAGAGTATTGGGTTTTCGTCCAACACCCACTAGCACACCCGAGGGTTTCCGTCCTGGGGCTACCAATGAAGTAGAGAACCGGGTTCTCAACCTCTCATACAAGAAGTAATATCAAATCCAAAATGTCCTCCAATGGGCTCGTCCTCTTTTATAGATCTGGTGGACCCTCTAGAACCTCCTATTATAATAATTTCATTTATGGAACGCTTTTCCTTCTTTTATTTCAATTAAAATATTCTTTTTAATGCGAAAAAATGGTAAATTGGCCACCATGTCTCCTCAGGTCATTGAAACTCACATCTAACCGTCCCATCCCATAAATCTTCTCGTTTCGGTTCCAACGAGCTATCACACTACAATGTTCTATCAAGTATTCCTCCCGGAATGCCACCTTAAGCGTAATTAATTGAGTCAGGCCCAATAATAACTTCGTTTTTTTTTAGAAGTTGTTGTAATGCACGGGAACAAAAGACAAACTGTGCGAATGATGGAATATACCAAGCGAATGCCATCGGATCTCATAGAAACTCCTCAAAACCCCTCCAAAAGCCCCTAGGCCCTCTGATGACACCATCCTGGGTCCTGCACTTGTGATTTGTCTGTGCCCAACTCTGAAAGTCCATCCTAACCATGTCATAAAGAACACCAGAAAAAGGAACATCACACCTCTTTAGTTTCTACCTTCTAGTTTTACCGCTTTGTATTACCTCAATATTTTTTCATATATCTTTCTTTCTGCATATTAGATTTGTGTTAAGCACTTCTACAAAAAGGAAAACTGTGTGAATGATGGAATATACCAAGCGAATGCCATCGGATCTCATATAAACTCCTCAAAACCCCTCTAAAAGCCCCTGGGCCCTCTGATGACACCATCTTGGGTCCTGCACTTGTGACCTTTCTGCGCCCAACTCTGAAAGTCCATCCTAACCATGTCATAAGGAACACCAGAAAAAGGAACATCACACCTCTTTAGGTTCTACCTTCTAGGTTTACCCCTTTGTATTACCTCAATATTTTTTTCATATATCTTTCTTTCTACATATTAGAGTTGTGTTTAGCACTTCTACATTACTAATTTAACTTCTTGTACTTTCTAGTCTCATTGAGCTATTTTAATTTTTGGTCACTTGTGGACATAATAAAATTTCTTTCTTTCTTTTTTTCGCTGATTATTCAATGGGTATCTTAAAAACTTTAGGAATGAGAGTTGTGTTTAGCACTTCTACATTACTAATTTAACTTCTTGTACTTTCTACTCATTGAGCTATTTTAATTTTTGGTCACTTGTAGACATAATAAAATTTCTTTCTTTCTTTTTTTCGCTGATTATTCAATTGGTATCTTAAAAACTTTAGGAAAGGGAGTTATTTTTGAAATGGGTTCATTCCACAGTTGATTAGATCCCACTAGTTTATGCTTGCATCTGAATCGCACTGTGTAAGCCATGAGTCGTGTGTCACTTCCTGTGCCTTTTTGGTTCATAGAACTGCATTTCAATTTTTGATATATATATATATGTAACACACATTTTAATTTTTGTTTATATATATATATGTATTTGCTGTGCAATCTGAGAGGAAGGCCACCTTTGCCTTCAAGATTCAATTGCAAATATTAGTGAACCAAAACTTTGAACATTCAGGTTGGACACTATTAAATGCTTAGACATGGAGATCTAGATATATTCTGAAGTTCAAACAACCAGATATATTCTTGGACATTACATGGTAGTCACCAGACTCACCAGGTTTGACTTGGACACGTGGGTTAAACCTTGTTCACCAGTCTGGATGATCACTTACACTGTATTGACAAGTCAAAGTCGCCTCCAATGAGTTTGACTCACCAAGGGTGCTTTTGATCCATGAGTGCTCACTGGTTGAACATAGACCCGATAAGGAGTCATGGGTCGTCGATGGGTCAACAAATTTTTCTTGGGTTTGATTGGTTATTGACAGGGAAAAATTAGTCCTTAATATTTTGTACGAGCCAAGTTTTTTGTGAGCCGTGTTGAACTATTGACACTATTTTTCACACTGACTTTTTAACTGAGCTATTTTGATAAATATGCTTTGCGCTCAAATGGTGGGGACTAAGTGGCTAGGTTTAGCTTCATATCGGAACTCACAAGGAAAATACTTAAGAAAATTTTGTTGATGTTCAAAGTTTTTGAAGATTTTGTCAGAGAACTCATAATTCTCATGTCATCACCTTTTTCTTATTTGTCGTCTTCTTATCTTCCTCTTTGTGATTTCTCCTTATTCATTTTACCAAAGTTAGTTCCCATTTCTTCTTGAAAAAAGAATGCATCTTATATTCTCTTAGTCCACAAAAAGTTACGACTTATAGCTTTTCATTACTGGGTCACAGCAGAGGCATGTGAGCTTCTCCCCACAACATAGGCAAGAAAAGCCAACATTTTTTCCTTAGCGTCCATTGTAAGAGAGTCCAACTCTTTCTTGAAATAATTATCCTAGCATGAAACTGAATGACTAAATCTGATCTGTAAGACCTTCCCCTGGGTTCATCACATAGTGAAATATTCCATAAAGGCTCCCCGGCATCACCACCTTTTCTACAAGGAGTTGCCTGATAATCACAGTGTGACATTGTCTCATATATTCTTCCCTTCCTGTCTAATCATCCACTTATCACCTAGGGCAAGAACAATCCTTTTCCAGTGGAGGGTGACAAAGAATGAGGTGTACTGAGCCACTTATTAGAATATTTCTAATATTAGTTTAATGCTCATTCTTCTAATTGTTGCTATTTTCCTTTCTTTAGCAGTTTCTTAGATGAAACTGAATTTCACATAGAAACTTGATGTTTCTATCTTTGTAAAATATCTCTGTATTATTATTGAGTATTCAGCTCAATCAATTCATTGAATTCATTTGGAAATCCATATGCGTGTATCGCACTGTTTTATGGTATCAGAGCCCTTTTTTTTCTTGAGTTATTTATGCTATTCATTTCTAAGGTCGAGTCCTCTGTAAGCCAGATAGCCTTCACTGAGTCTCAGCTTCGGCTTTGCTCACTGTGATAAACGCTTGCAGTCGTCTATCTCGATACAGAAGTGGATTGTGCAAAATAACTCTTCAGCTGGTGCTCTCTGTTCCGGATTCCTTCCTTGTTGATCAATTTTTAATTCGTGGTAGTTCCAGCGAATCCTTCTGTGGCATAATTTTTTTCGAAGACTTCCCAACCTTAGTTACACATACCTGCATCCAAGAATTCGTGCAGCAGGAGGGCTGTTCTGCCAAAAGTCATTTCGACCTGTCTTCAGTTCTAGATACAGCTTTACGAGAGCGGCTCATTCAGATCCAAAGTTTTTCTTTGAAGCGGAAATTTTTTTGACGCGGAATTTTTTTTAAGCTATAATCACCAGAGGGCATCATTCAGGTTTTTTCCAGTTTCTCATTTCTTTGCACAGGAGCTCGCCCGAGGCCGATTTCCTTAGCAATTTTTGTGCAGAACCTTTGTGGCACCCTTTTGCATAAAATCGTGGTCAATTTATCCACGCTCCATATCCTCAACATTGTGCCATCTCTGAACATTTTTGTGGCCATCTCTTCCCGCGCGTCATCCGTATCGAAGAGTCCCATATTAATTTTTTGTTGTAGCTCAGCGTCGGAAGGCCCACCCGAGTTATACGTTTCAGCTCAGCGGTCGACGGAAGGCCCACCTTACAAGCCCAGCATTCGAAGAAGTCCAGTATTTAATTTTTCTTGCTCGACGGAAGTTAGCTGTTGGTTGAACCGTGCCTCGACGGAAGCCACATAATCTGCGGTCTATTGAGCATATTCGGATTCGTGTTTGGGGCTGACAGCGTGGACAAGTTCGTAAATGTTTGTTTGCAAAACAGTCCATATATCCCTATGCGTGTGTCGCATAGCGTGGACGTGGACCAGTTTATAAAAACCCTGCGGAGTTCATAAATCTCCGCTTTCAAAATATCTGTGTCGTGCAACGTTTTTAGGTTTTTCTTTCAGGTTAATCAAGAAGTTCTAGATTTTTGCCACGACCGTTCCAAATTTTTTTGCAAATCCGTGCCACCGTCAAAATTAATTTTTTTTCCCACATTCAGCATCTCAGGCACACGATCACTCTGTATCAGTGATCCATATTTTGTTTTATCTGCTAATTTTTTTGCGTGCAGCAAATTGGTATCTTCTTCCTCAAAGAGCAATTTCAGTTTATTTTTATATATATACCAGCATTCATCAGATTCTGTTCAGATCTGTCAGAAACAGACAGATGGCTTCACTAACCAACCTAATGCTGGAAGGCAGTCAACGCTTCCATGGCACAAACTACAACATCTGGAAACAGAGAATGTTAACCATTTTTGAATATAGGCGTCTTGACCAACTCGTTCTCAAAAAGGAGCTCCGTCCTGGTACAGCTGGCACCGATCAAGACAAATTTGATGATCGAAATCGAGAGGCAGTTATGCTTCTCAAGCTCTCTGTCGCTGATGATCAGTTACCACAGATTCCTTCTGGCAAGACAACTGCTGAGATCTGGCAACAGTTGAAGGACCTTCACGAGACATCCGACAAAAGCAGAGCCTTCTTTCTCAAAAATCAATTGTTCTCCATCATGATGGACGAACATATGTCTTTACAGGAACATCTCAACAAGATTAAAGATATTCGAGATCAGCTCGAAGCCATTGGACGCACCATGGAGGAAGAAGATCTGGTAGTCATCACTCTGAAAAGTCTACCACAATCTTATGAGCACTTCATAGAAACTTTAAACATTACTGCCACTAATGTTGATCTAAAGTTTCCAGATTTATGCACCAAACTTATGCAGCAAGATCGATGGAAACAACAGTTTGGTAGTGGTGTAGCATCAGCCTCTTCAGCAAATGCCTTTGCTGCCAAATATCAGTCATCTTAGTCCTTTCAGCAGAAAAGTTCTTCCCAGTCCTTTGATCCTACTAAGAAGAACACTGTGCAGTGTAACTACTGTCACAAATTTGATCACATGAAGAAAGAATGCCGATAGAGAATTGCTTCTGAACAGAAGAAACAGGGAGGACTTCATAAGACAGCAAATGTTGCAAAACATTTCGAGCAGACAGATTCTGCCTTTTATGCTTTTATGGCCAAAAGGTCTTCCGATCATATTCCATCATCTGCCTGGTACATTGACTCTGGTGCATCACGCCATTTCTCTCACAGACGTGACTGGTTTATTGATTTCTCACCTTTCAGTGATTCAGTGGTATTTGGAGGAGGTGAAAAATACACAGTAGATGGCAGAGGTACAGTCCAAATCCAGTCTGGTGGACGCACTCTTATCTTCCTGAATGTATACTATGTTCCTGGGATGGAAATTAATCTGTTGTCCGTCAGTCAGATTATGAGGAACTCCCCTCAGCTTGATATAGTATTCAGTTTGCACAAATGCTCTATTATCGACAGGGAGACAAATCTTACAGTTGCTGTTGGCCTAGAACATCATGGTCTATACAGACTTCTTGACACCGGTGACTTTCCAGAAGTGGCTCTAGCAGCTCGTGCTTCTCCCATCAGCACTCTATGGCATCAGCGATATGGGCACCTAAACATGCAGTATCTCTCTCAGCTCTCTCGGGAAGGACTTGTGTCAGGATTACCTGATATTCAGACTCAGCAGTTGGGCGTATGCGGCGCATGTCAAGCTGGAAAACAACATCGGTCTTCATTCACGAATGGCGAATCCTGGCGCGCATCTAAGGTACTCCAGCTATTTCATGTTGATATTTGTGGTCCCATGAAAACATCTTCTATCACTGCTTGCAAATATTTTTTGCTTATTGTAGATGATTTCAGTAGAAAGATGTGGGTATATTTTCTAAAAAATAAATCTGATGCATTTAGTATATTTCAGAAGTTCAAAACCTTAGTTGAAAAAGAGTCTAGCTGTGATATCATGACTCTTAGGACAGATAACGGGGGGAATTTTGTTCTTCTGTTTTTTCCAACTTCTGTGATACTCATGGCATAAAACGCCAATTCACTACACCCTACACTCCTCAGCAGAATAGTGTTGTTGAACGCCGCAACCGCACGATTGTTGAAATGGCTCGCTCCATGTTACAACACAAGAATGTTCCCAACAAATTCTGGGCTGAAGCAGTCTTTACTGCTGTCTATCTTCTTAACAGATCACCCACTCAGGCTGTTAAAGGGAAAACTCCCGAAGAGGTGTGGTCTGGTCGTAAGCCTAAGATCAGTCACCTCAAAGTATTCAGCTCAATTGCATATGTTTGGATTCCAGCTGCTAAGCACTCTAAGTTGGATTCCAAAAGCCAGAAACTCATGATGACAGGGTACAGTGATCACCACAAGGCCTATAGACTAATAGATATTGCCACTGGTCGTCTTAGCTTCAGTCGAGATGTGGTATTTGATGAAGACAGAGGATTCTTTCAGTCTTCTTCTTCTGAGCAGTGTTCTACAAATCAGCCTCACAGTGTTCTTCTTCCGGTAGGTCCACCTGATGGGAGGGATGATGCAGTATCAATGTTTGATAATACACTACCTGAGCTTCCTCCGGAAAATAACTCTTCTCTTGCTGCTCCTATTGCTCTTGACCCCTCTTTTTCTCCTCCTAATGTTAGTTCCTCTACTCTTCGACCAAAATGGTGGGCTAAAACCATTGGTGATCTTCGGGATGATGAACTTCTTGAAGGACGCACTTCTAGACATAAGAGCACACAGCAGTCTACAGTAAATTTTGCGCTTATGGCTAATATACACAGTATCTTTGAGCCTCAAACTTACTCAGAGGCTAAGGGTACACCTGAATGGGAACAGGCTATGGACGCTGAAGCCCAGAGTCTTCAGAAAAATCACACAAAGCCAATCGAACTCTGAAAGGAAAAAGCCCATTAGCTGCAAATGGGTATATAAAGTGAAATACAAAGCCGATGGAACTCTAGACAAGTATAAAGCTCGACTTGTGGCTCGAGGATTCTCACAGAAGGAAGGCATTGACTATGAGGAGACTTTTGCTCCTACAACCAAAATGAGTACCATACGGCTTGTCCTTGCCCTAGCATCTCAGTTCAAATGGAAAGTTCATCAGATGGATGTAAAAAGTGCTTTCCTAAATGGTGACTTATAGGAAGAAGTCTACATGACACAGCCTCCAGGATTTAAGATTGCCGGTCAAGAACAGAAAGTGTGTAGATTAGCTAAAGCTCTCTATGGATTGAAACAAGCTCCTCGAGCTTGGTACATAAAAATTGATCAGTACCTGACAGATCATGGCTTTCAGCGAAGCCCATCTGATGCAAATCTGTATATCAAGCATACTAGTGATGATATACTGTTTGTGGTTGTCTATGTAGATGACCTTATCATTACTGGCAACTCTGCACATTTGATCCATGGGATCAAACAAGACTTATGCAGAACTTTTGATATGACAGACTTGGGACTTCTTCACTACTGTCTGGGGATTGAAGTTTGGCAGACTGAGAATCACATCTTTCTCTCTCAGTCCAAGTATGCCAAGAATCTCGTGGACAGGTTCAGAATGCAGGATTGCAAACCAGCCACGACTCCTATGGAACCAGGGCTCAAACTTTCAGCTCAGTCATCTTCTCCTCCTGTGGATGAAACTTTATTCAGGCAATTAGCAGGCAGTCTTATCTATCTTACTGCCACCAGACCAGACATCAGTTTTTCAGTGAGCTACATTTCCCGCTTCATGTCTGCTCCCAAAGCTGATCATTGGACAGCAGCAAAGCGTGTGCTAAGATATGTGCGTGGCACTTCTGATTATGGAATTCTATACACTCGTAGTTCCGATCCTATACTCAGTGGTTACACAGATTTTGACTGGGCCGGTTCGGTTGATGATCGTAAATCTACAGTTGGGTATGTGTTTAGTCTAGGATCTGGTGCTGTCACCTGGACTAGTAAGAAGCAGCGAGCCGTGGCTCTCTCCTCCACCGAAGCAGAATATCGAGGAGTAGTTAAGGCATCCTGTGAGGCAGTTTGGCTTCGACGTATGCTTGCAGACATGCATGCTTCCCAGACAGGTCCTACTTCCTTGTTTTGTGATAATCATGGAGTGCTCAAACTTGCCAAAAATCCTGTCTTTCATGAACGAACAAAACATGTGGAAACTCATTGCCACTACATTCGCTAGCTTGTTGAAGACGGATCCGTTCAGCTGAAATATGTTCCCACCACAGAGCAGCCCGCAGACATATTCACCAAGCCTCTTGGTCCTGCTAAATTTGAACAATTCAGGGGGTCTATTGGTGTTGTGAATAGATTGAGCATTAAGGGAGGGTATTAGAATATTTCTAATATTAGTTTAATGCTCATTCTTCTAATTGTTGCTATTTTCCTTTCTTTAGCAGTTTCTTAGATGAAATTGAATCTCACATAGAAACTTGATGTTTCTATCTTTGTAAAATATCTCTGTATTATTATTGAGTATTCAGCTCAATCAATTCATTGAATTCATTTGGAAATCCATATGCGTGTATCGCACTGTTTTACCACTACCCATCTCCAGAAGAATGGTTTGACTACGAGACAGTATTTCATGAATGCTGTGTTATTTAGCAATAGGGTATCGCTATTGTGAGCTATGAGATCATCCTTTTCATTAGTCTTGTCGTAGCAGAATGGCCCGTTTTCCAGATCTTTTGGCTAATTTATTCTGAAATATCCATTCTACGGAAGTTGTTGGTAATCGTTTTGCTGCCTATGTATTTCACTGTAGGAAACTAGTAAGAAGCATTTGTTTGCATCATCATCATCATATATATACTTTAGAACTACTTCCAATCCCTTTGTTTCATGAAGTGCACATATCAGTGCATTGAATGTTCCTTTTGTAACTTTGCACACTACTGTTACTCCAGTTATCAGACCATATAAAATCGCATGAGCTACTCTTGTTTATTTGAAATATAGAGATTCAACCAAAATACTCTATATGAACATAAGTCACAAGTGGTTCCCAAAGCTTAATCTCTTTTCTTATTTAAAATTAAAATGCAGAGACAACGCAAAATTGAAGCAATCAATGGAGGATGGGCCATGTTGGGACTGACTGCAGGCTTGGTGATAGAAGCCCAAACTGGAAATGGTATTCTGTTACAGGTAGGGGGCATTTGATACCCACTGTAATGTTTCTGTGCTCTTTTGAATTATCATTCATCCTACATGTTACAATAGATTAAAGTATTGTTTGTCGACAAGTATGCTTATGAAAAAATACTCGTGCTTTTCATGTCATATGTTAAATACGATGGATCTTGACTTTGCCAGAAGGGTAGGAGAGTTTTCAACGTATTGGTAAGGTCAAGAATGTGGGTAATTACTGAACAGGATCTTGTGCTTTTACAGCTTGCTGGTTATTTGAATAAGTTGGCTGCTTTCTTGGACCAGTATATTTCATCGTCAATAACACAGTGATGTTGGCTTTGTTGCTTGCCTGTAAGCCATTACACTGATTGTAACTATACAAGTATTGCCAACGGTACAAACTTAGCAGAAGAAAAGTGGTTTGCAATCTATGCAAGCTAGCCTCTTTGAACAAGAGAAACTAAGTGACATTAAAGCACATTATAATAAACAGTATTCGTGTTGGGCTCAGTAATTTCTGATTGATATGGATTTTTAAAAGACACAAACTTTATATTTTAGTTTTGTAGAAAATTATGATTTTGTTCTGGCTGTCTCAAATTAGGCATGTTTATATTGTGACGATTGATGCTAATTTCTGAAGTCGAAATTCTGGAGCATAGGAAGAAAAAAATAATATGAGATTAGCTTGAATTTTTTTTTGATTTTGAGCTGGTAAAGCTCAGGTTTCAAATGTAACTCATACTTGTTAGGCACCCAAGTTCTCACCATGGCTTTGGAGGTCTTTGTTAGTGACTTGTGGATTTTTTATCATCACAGTATAGTTGCATTATGATCTATGACAGTGGTCTCAGTGACTTGGGGCATTCTTAAAAATGATGCTTCCCAAAGGATGCAACAAAGTCACCGTTGAGAAATCTAGGGCATAGAAATTAGGAGATTTCTCTTCTAATGATAACTGCTTGTGAATGCTTTTTACGTCTTTAGATTAGGATTTTCTCTTTACTTATAGTATTATTGTGTGCTTCTTCATCAAACAACTACTAATGCATAAACAACAAAGAGACAAGAGACACAGAATGTAGGCAATCAGCTAGGGCCAAAACCTCTCAAACTTGAGAGGAAAACCGAAACGAATTCTTCTTATAGAGACTTCAATTGATGAAATCCAAGACCAAGTCATAAGACCCTTCTTCACTGTTTCTCTTTCTTGCCAAAGTCAACACAAGTCAACTTGCCTTACTGCACTTCTTGGCTACATTGAATTTTCGGCTTCTTTCCACATACTTGCAATCCGTACCTCTGCAATTTTGCATGTGGGAGGAGTTGGAACGAGCTTGGAGGTGTTTCCCTTCTTCGATATACTTGGAAACTTCTCTAGATGACCTTGGCTAGTAATGGATCTGATTTGGAGACCCTTTTGGTGACTTCCTCTTGGACTGATGTTACTGCTGCAGAGACCCTATTTTCTGCTACACGTGCAAGGATATTAGCTCTAAAAACAGTGCACAAAAACTTCGCTCTTCCCCTCCTTCTTGCTGGTTATGAGGCTATCTTTCTTGATTCTTCACACTTCTTCTTTCTTCAGATTTGCTTGACCGAATTCTTGTCTCCACATGAAGGCCGAGCTGCCTATATATAGTGGTCTGCCCATCATATACGCCGACTTCTCCTAGTGACAAGTCCAACATGCCTTTCTAGAGATATCTTTAGGTCGACTTGAAGGAGGTGCTTGAGCTTGGTCTTGGAGGGTCTTTTAATGCCCAATAAGGGTTTTCCATACATGACATTGACTCAATGGACTTTTATGACATGATGATTCATCCTAAAGGCTCACAATTGGAGCTTTAACTAAAAATAAAATTCCTTGCTCATGAAACCCATGAGACAAGCATTATAAAAATCAATTTATTTTCTTCTTTACATCAATTACATAAAATCATAATTACACATGTCATTATGAAGACCGAACCTACTTACACTTTTCAACACTCCCTCTTAAATAGGGAGTTATTCATAATCCATACAAGGTACTTGGACATTCTCAATATGAAGAATTGTCATAAGAAGAGTCGGATTGGTAACCCATCTGTATAGCATCATATCAATCAACATTGTCACATAGCAAGGCCTTGACTAATAACTCTATCTCTCTACAAGATCAGAGCTCAAAGCTGGCGAGACCAATGATGTATAGACACCCTCATCATTGTCTCTCTTTGAACATATCCTACCTGGGTTCTCTTAGAGTATATTCTACCAGGGCTATTCTTATCTTGGATTCCCAGTCCTCAAAGAATATCGGTCCTCTACAACTACTCTTATCTTGGATGCCCTAGCTCATCCTCAAAGAGCATCAGATGCCAGATGTTTACACAATCCTCCATTCTGTCTTCCCAAGTGAAGACAAGAATGATGTGTCTACCTCTCACTCTTAATTAGGGAGGATATACCTATTCCAATGAAGGAATGTACCTGAGCGCCCTCTTGGCTTAGGAATTTGCTACCAAGTTAGAAACTTGTTTCCAAACTCCCTCTTAAATAGGGACCTACAACAACTCTTTAGGTGGAGATGATGGGACAACTAGCTGCTTGAAGAACTCCTCCTCACGATATCATAACTTCTTTTCTTTATTCACGAGTCTTCATGTTTTTGGGACTTCTTCGTAGGACACAGACCATCCATTATTTTCAACCATGGGTCAGACATGTCATTATTGCTTTCATCGGAAAGTAATCTATCAGTTCATATCTGGCCTTCCTTCATGCCATGCTACTTTCTTCATGCCATGTTTCCTTAAGGATCTTTCATCCTACTACATGGACATCAGTGGTGGAAGATATTCATAGCTCTTCCCTTGACAGCGCTGCATAAGCTCATGCATATATCATTCAAAAGTAAGGAACGAACATTAAATCAAAATTACCTTTGTGATGGTCTTACATCATGTCATCTTCTAGTTCACATCAATATCTTGCATACACATTGACACATCTCCAAAAGATATATACTACCAAGCATCTCTTTCTTTTTCTGACTTTTCATCAGTCTTCATATCTTTTATGGAGATATCCTAGTCAAATCTCTCAGTCCTTGGATGTTGATTTCCTTTTCCATAGTTGCATATTTCATGATCTATTCGTTTCTTTCTTCACACATTTTTCTTCCCATGAACTTTTAATCAGAGTTCCACTCATTCACTCAATCAATTAAATAACTTGTGATCATCAATGTATTCAGTAATTGTATGTCTAGATGTTTCTATTTCGATTTCTAATGTGG
>APFE030243040.1:0-30437 GCA_000404065.3 Pinus taeda
ATTGCTTAACATTGAAAAAAAATATTTATTTTTCAATATTATTAAAAAAATTATTTTTCAAACATTTGATTGGACTATAACTTTGAAGTTCTTATTGTAGCCTTTATGCCATGTGGATAACCCTCTCATTTTCTTTTTCCACATTTCTTAGATGTAGTTGCATTATTTATGCCATTATTTTAAAATATTTTTGCAATGATTTTTCATGGAGTAGTCTTTAAGAGCGATTTGTTTTTTTAGTTTTTGACAATTTCTAGCCGCGAAAAAAATATGTGGTCAAATATTGATTTGTTGTTTAAACTGGTTTTTTTTATTGCATATATGGATTCATCACAGTCAAAAACCCATGGGACACTTAGATTGTGAAGAGTTCACCTCTCAAACTTGTGATTTCAATGAATCCTTCAAGGATTCTAGACTAATTAGATCAAAAATAAATTGGAAAAATCGAAAACCAAGTAAAATTAAAATGCTTAAATAGCTTATACTCACGTAAATAACCTATTTACCATCTATTATGCCCAACATAATTTAAGCAAGTATTTGAATAACAAATGAATAGGAACAAGATGGAAATAAATATAGCTACATGGAGTTCTTGCCTACCATTATTCATGTTTTTTTCAATGCTTTGACATATAGGAGTAGAAGTGTAAATGTGCAAACTTAGTAGTGGTTACTACACAAAAAAAATTATGCATAGACAATTAAAGGATGAAGGCTTTGTCATGTTTGAACATAAACAATTTTGTTTATTTTATGTAATGTTTTTAAGGATATAAAAAAAAAATATTTATGAAGGCTTCATCATGTTTGAACATAAAAAAAAAATTGTTTATTTTATGTAACTTTTTAAGGATATAAAAAAAATATTTTGTTCATATATTTAAAACAACTCACAAACAAAATAAGCTTCTCCAAAACAAATAAATTCAACATGTATACTACATGGCTTATTGTAGCAGTTACGTCCAACAACCCTCCCCTTACAATTTTAGAATTTAAATGGTTTCCCTAATCGTTTGGATGTAGATTTTGCTTTTGGTTTTGTCCTTCTTTTTCTGACTGTTAAATTGTAGTTAATGCCATTATGACTGCAAAACATCGGATTATTCATTGATGGAAAGTATTAATATGAGTATGCCATTATGGAGTTTTGAGTTTTCTTCTAAAAAATATTATAAACATTTGTGTTTTTTGTTCATAGTGAAACATATGTGTAAAGTGTTTTATAGTATTTCTTTAAATTAATGGTCAACTAAATTTATTTGGGAAAAATAATTCTTATTCTATTTAGTTCAATTATTTATAGCTCAATTCTAATAAATTGTTGAAAATAGCAACAACAAAAGTTAAAAATAACATCAAGAAAAATCCTAATTTAATTTTGTCCTTGAATTAAATTGGAAATAAAATTGTAATTTCAAATCTCATGACAACTTGTAATACAGTTAGCTTGAGTTAGTTAACTTAATTAATTCAAGTTGGGGGTCTAACTAGAGTCATGTAGAGTGTCTCTTACAATTAGGAGCATTAATTGAGTTTATTTTGAGTTGTAATTATTTAATTTAGTCTAACTGAGTTAAGGTCAGTTATACTAGTTCCAACCGATGAAGGAATTAGTGGGGTGTAACCTGTAGTAGCGTGGTGTAACTTGTAGTAGTGGGGTGCAACCTGCAATAGTGGGGTGCTACTTGTCGAACAAAGGGGTGATGCTTGAAGTGCAACATGGTGTTGTCTACATTGATCAACTAGTAAACTGAAGATTCACTCATAATTAACTCACGCATGTCAGATCAAAGAAAGACCCAGTTGAGATTGAAGTTCAAGGATAGTGTACTATTAGTTCTAAAATCATCTAAATTAAACCAATGGTGCATGAGATCAGAAAAAGGCCTATGAGGATTGCAAAATTCCTAATTGAGGAATTTCCCCATTAAATAGGGGCTAATTCCTTGAGGAAAAATGCAAGGAATTAGGATCTTGGAGGCTTGGAAATTTGGCTAAGTATTGGCCAAAGGAAGTCAATTAGGTAGAGGATAGAAAATACTTGTGCAGGTTGAGCTCAAGGTTGAGGAGAGAATTATTATATTTTTCCAGATTCTTTGACTAATGCAATATACAGATAATAGGGGTTTTTAGCTATGGCATTCCCTAGAAAATCATTGTGTTATGTGTGATTGAATTCTTTCTCTTATATGCTTCATGATTTCATCGATCATTTATTATTTCTATTGATGATTATAGTAGATTCAAGTCTATTGTTTTAGCATATTACAATTAGCTGTTTGAATCTATAAGGGATTTATACATGGTATTAGAGCTAGATTTGTAGAAATTTCTACATGGTATCAGAGCTAGATTTGTAGAAATTTTATAAATGGTATCAGAGCCAAGTTTGTAGAAATTTCTACATGGTATCGAAGCTAGATTTGTAGAAATATCTACATGGTATTAGAGCTGAAATCATGATACAAGAGAAGAATTCAAAGTTGTCCTTGCCGTTTGATGGGGCTGTAGTTTAGGGAAGATCCAAAAGACCCTATGTGCATACTACTTCATGGAGTAAGAAGGTTGCTAGTTGGTAGATCAATGAGCCAATGTTTAGTGACACAAAAAGGAGTTTTGATCATTGATACTGGTAGATTGAGGAGTAGAGAGATTTCTCGCAGGGAGAACGAGACTTAGGTGGAGTCTAGTTTCAGAGGGAGCATCCATATGGAAGCTAGTACTTTAGGGTCTGGGGAGATCAGATTCATTATTGCATTGGTTGTAGCAACAATGCGGAAAAAACAACAGAGAAGTAACAACAATAGTGTGAGTAGAATAAATTTAGCTCATGCATGCACAACTTTGAGGAGCAAGGAAAAGACTAGAGATTTGGAGGTTGAGAGGCAACATGTTAGACCTCTCAACGTGCAACCCTTAGAAGCAACTTCAACAAGTTTTGGAGGAGCCACAATTTGAAAAGCAGAGAGGAGATCGAGTGGAGACATCCACTCAAGCAGAGACCTCTCGTAGGGAGGAATTTTGAGCTAAGTGGGAAAAGGGAGCACATATAGCCATACCTCCATGTGAGAGGTGGGGCAATGTGAAACAATAGTCCCAAGAGTGCATAAATTTGGGTAGGGTCCATTGAGGTGTTTTTTGCCTCATGGATCATTACCTTGTTATGGGGGCCTACAATATTTAGTAGTAGGAGGATCAGTCTCAGTCAGATACTGAGGAGTGTAAAGCAGTGTTGACAACAGAGTAGGATGCTCAGTAGCAGAGTCAACAACAACACAATTTTCTAGTAGACAGTTGTAGACACAGTTGATTCAATTTATTTTGTTTGGATGTTTTTTTGGGTTGCATATGTTGCAATAGCAACAAAACAATAACAAGTGTTGCATGAAAAACATTCCAAAGGTATCAGATCAAGATAGAGTTGAATTCCTTTCTTGCTGAGAGGGAGTGTTGAAAATAGCAACAAGAAATGCTAAAAATAACATCAAGAAAAATCCTAATTTAATTTTGTCCTTGAATTAAATTGGGAATAAAATTGTAATTCCACATCTCATGACAACTTGTAATAGTTAAATAAGTTAGTTTGACTTACTTAGCTTAGTTAATTTGAGTTGGGGGTCTAACTAGAGTCATGTAAAGTGTCTCCTACAATTAGGAGCACTAGATGAGTTTATTTTGAGTTGTAATTATTTAATTTAGTCTAACTGAGTTAAAGTGAGTTAAACTAGTTCCAACTGATGAAGGAATTAGTGGGGTGTAAGCTGTAGTAGTGGGGTGCTACTTGTCAAATAGTGTGGTGCTGCCTGAAGTGTAGTGTGGTGTTGCCTATTGTGATCAAATAGTAAACTAAAGATTCACTTATAATTCACTCATGCATGTCAGATCTGAGAAAGACCCAGTTGAGATTGAAGTTCAGGGACAATGTACTATCAATTGTAAAATCATCTCAATTAAACTGAGGGTGCATGCAATCAAAAAAAGGCCTATTAGGACTGCACAATTTATAGTTGAAGAATTTCCCCATTAAATAGGGGCTAATTCGTTAAGGAACAATGCAAGGAATTAGGAGCTTGGAGGCTTGGAAATTTGGCTAAGTATTGGCCAAAGGCAATCAGTCAGGCAGATGATAGAAAATACTTGTGCAGGTTCAGCTCAAGGTTGAGTAGAGCATATTATATTCTTCTAGATTCTTTGACTAATGCAATATATAAATAGCAGGGGTTTTTAGCTATGGCTTTCCCTAAAAAATCATTGTGTTATGTGTGATTGAATTCTTTCTCTTATATGCTTCGTGATTTCATTGATCGTTTATTGTTTCCACTGATGAGTAGAGTATATTCAAGTCTATTGTTTTAGCATATTACAATTAGCAGTTTGAATCTACAAGGAATTTCTATAATAATAACATAATATATATATTTTTAAATATTTTAGAGTCTTATTATAGCTAATAATAATAACAACATTAATATAATTATTCTTTATACATCTTTTGTAAAAACCGATTTTAAATCTTTAGTTTTATATTAAAGCACTATATCTAAGCAACAACATTAATCTATTTTTCCTTTATGAAGATATGTTAAAAATAATTTTAAGTCTAAGTTATATTAAACATAAATCTAATGCTTTAGTGTATTGTAGTATAGTGTTAGGAGATTAGGTTGAAATTTTATGTTTATTTTTTGCTTTGGTTTTCTTTAATATATATTACCTATTTTGAAGTATATAATTAATTGTCTTTTTGAAAGTGGAAATAATAATATAATATATATATATATATATATAATTTATAATAATATATATATATATAAGAGAGAGAGATGAGGAGAGAAGAGAGAGAGAAGAGAGAGAGAGAATGAGGAGAGAGAGTGGTTAAGCTTTTAAGATGAAATGACTTTTTCACTCTAATCCTAGGGAATAATTTCGAAGTATAGATTGCGATTTTTATGCTTAAATTATATATTTTTAAATGCATAAATGGATTCAACTCCTTGAAAAATCTTGGGGCACTCCAATTCTATAGATTAAACAACTCTTTTTTTCCCATAGAAAAAATAGTAATTTTATTCATAAGATAAAATTACATTTTGTAGATGCTAAAAAGCATATGCAGAAATACTGTTCCTGTTTTCACAGAAAACAAAAATAAAAATAAAAAATAAAAAACTATTCTTTTCTCCCTTTCTTTTTCTCCACCTTACACCATCCCCCAGAGTTTGGGGTAGTAGTTACAATGGAGAGCTGATTTTTTGTTATAGTTATGGGAGAGTCCTTGTCCGACTCAGATCCTTTTGATCCATGAGTTCTCTTGTTGCCATTTATTTCCTTTCCTATTGTCTAGGGATCGTTTTGCTGCAATGGGTTACGGGGGGCTTCCTGTTGCTTTTGCATGTTGTGTTGGATTGTTTGTTCATCCTTTTGTGCTTTGTCTTCTGTAGTGTCTGTTGTGTCTTCTTCTTCTTCCAACAGCTCTATATTTTTCCATCCTTTAGTCTTCCTGTGTCGCTTCTTGTTCCGAGTGGGGATGTTTCTTGCCTGTGGACAAGCACTATGAAGGTGGCCTGTTTGTAGGCATCCTCGACATCAAAATGTTGTATTTTCGTAATCCAAGGATTGTATCCATTGAGTGTTATTAAAGTTCAGTGTTATACTTTCTGGTAGCCCCTGGCTGAGATCTACTTCAAAACATATTCTGGCGAAGGTAAATATTCCCCTTGTGAGTCTGTCTTCATCAATCTTTAGAAATTTCCCTAGGGTATTACCTATAGCAATTAAAACCTTGTGGTGCCAGAAGTGTAGTGGAAGGTTGTGCAGCCTAACCTAGACTGGCATCTTTGATACCACCATTGTATTAGCGTCGAAATATAGAAACCATGGGGTGATGAAGAGCCCTGCATTGCCCCAAAACCATGGCCCTTTATTAAGGATGTATTCCTTTTCCCGTTCCGTGTAGAATCTTATTATAAAAAAACCTTTTGGGCATAAGTAAATATCGCAGTTTGGTGTCCAGGTAGTGTGGATCCAGTGGTGCAGGTCACTAGATCTGGGCCAATACCTGTTGAATCTACAAATAACTAAGTGGGAATATAGATCTAAGTATAGAGCATTTACCTCAGGCATTGCAATGGTGAGCGTAGGATTCTCAGTTTTTTGTTCAACAATGTAGGGCCCGGGAAGTACAGGGGTTGTTGCAGTATTGGCTTGTGCTTTCCCTTTACCCTTGACAACATCCTTGAAGGAGCCTGTGTTCCTATAGTTTTTGTTCTTAGAGCTGGTTCATGAACATCCACCTCTCAGATGGAGGTTGATGATGATGGTCGAATCTACGGTTATGTTGTAATCCTGGAGGGTGTAGTTTTCTTGTAGGCTGCGTCTTGTGTAGAATAAAGTTTGCCCCTGTTCTGGTATGCCAAGTAGGTTTTGTATTTTATTCCATAGATCCTGGATGCTGCTGCCCTTCCATAACCTTAGGCAGTAATGTCTACCTTATGATGCTTTAATGAAGAACTATATGTAATCCTCCTATCTAGGGTTTAAGTCTGACTGAGTTTGCCCTCGATCTGTTGTCTGGTTCGTTCAAATCTCAAACCCTAGATCATCGCCATTCTGTTTACCTGACTGGTGTTCCTCTATAGTTTTGGCCCGGGAATCAGGGCATAGGTGATCTGAATTTGAAACTACTTGTAAATGGTTGGCAAGGTATTCAATTCAGTAATAAACATGTTTAAAAGATGCCCATGTCTTGCAGTAAAGAAACAAATGAAATTTTCAGCTGTTCATGATCCATTTAAACATAGCAGAATTATTTCCTTTTACTGTTTAACACATTAAAACGAATTTGTTCTGCAAAATAAATCAACCACAGATGTAAAAGAAGTTGATAAAGAGTTCACCTCTCCTAGGCTACGTCTGTTGTGTCCAAGGCTCCCCAATGGGCCTGTCCTCGTTTTAATTAAATGCTCAAAATGAATATACAGTTGAATAGAAGTCTCTACAGGTGGAATAGACTGTAAAAATGGATTTAGAACACTTGAATCCTTTAGGATTGACTGCTGGTTCACCTCCAATGGATACCTGCAACCCTATACAGTTCTCACAATACTGGGCCCTGGTGGCTCCCAGAACTTCCACGGCTCCAAAACCTCTGTAAATGACCTCAGATTGCTGTCCAACCTATGCCAATGGCTTCAAAAGGTCGAAAATACCCAAAATCAAAAAACAATTCGTCCAAAACCGACTTTCCTAACCAAAGTTATGGCCCATTAAAGTTTTCCTCCAGTTATGCCTAGAAACACTCCAGCTAAAGTTAGTTGGAGTCCAGTTAACTCTGCCAATTATGGCGGGTCCGCCAAATTTGCCACTCCGCCAAAAGTTCCGCCAACTGAACTGTCAGTTAACGGCCCGTTAAACCCGCATGTGACCGGAAAAAATGCTAGTGGTTTGCCTCGGATTCTATGCTGGGCGGTTAATGGTTTAACCCACGGTTTTGGCTGTGGTCATATGCATGCGGGGCTGGCCCCTTTCATTTCCCACCAAAACAAATTTTAAAATTTAAATAACCACTGGTTCAGTTTTTTGTCAACTTCTGTCGTTGTGGTCTAGCGGTAAGGCTAGGCACTTGTATGTGGGAGGTCGGGTGTTCGATCCTCCATACACCCAACCCAAATTTTGAAATGCGCTGTTGACGTCACCTTGCCACGTGGCAGCTTTTGATTGGCCTGCTCAAAAGGAATATTCCATGGAATATTCCAAGGAATATTTTGTGGAATATTTTTTTTTTAATTTTTTTTTGAAAATTCAAAAATTAAGGGTTCTTGGGCGATTATGTTTTTGTCATAAATTTCTCATACAGTGACCGTTTTTCAAACCGTTTGTAGTGCTGGAATCAGGAGGACGAGCTCTATCTAGTCGTTTAGGTTTGAGATAATGCTAAGCACTTTCATTTTTGAGCATTTTACGACACTTGGGACATGAGCCCCTGATCAATAGGGGTATCTTGATGGTTGTGTGACCCCAGATCTGGATCTTGTGAGGTCTGCTTTCCCATTCCAGAAGACATTATGCTGTATAGTTCTCTGATTGAGGAGAGGTTATCCATATGCGCACCATATCTATAGTGCGTTTACAGATCCTCCAGAACTTGATCAAATTCAACTTCCCTTGGATGTTTGCATGTTCCATAAGGTAGTTAACGACGTCCCTGAAGCACAGATCCGTAGTATTGTGCCCATTTTCATCTTGGGGAGCCTTCAAATCGGCCCAACCGATTCCCTTATCCTTGAGATCAGGTTTCTTCAAACCCTTGTCCCTCTTTTTGGCCTTGGAATCACTCTCTTGGCAACCCCTACCCTTGATGGTGCCGCCTATCTGCATTGTAATAGTTGAGACAGGATTTTCCTCGGGGACAGATAGGTTGTCTACATCTGCATGTCTAGATCTGGGCTTATTCTCCAGCAGAGGCAAAGTAACACGGATCCAAAGCCAGCAGGGAGGGTAGGCATACCATACTCCAGAATCGGTTGTGAGATGGACTGCAGGAGAAAGGGTGGGCATCAATGGCGTAGCTCGCCGTTTAGGTGTCGAGGTGTTATATCTAGTGCTGCAATGTCTGTGTGTGCTGGAGCCATCGCTTCTCTGTTTTCCTCCTTCCCTTTCGTGTCTTCTTATAGATTAAACAACTTAAACTCAAGTGTCTAATATATATATATATATATATATATATATATATATATATATATATATTATATATATATATATATATATATATAATCTATATATATATATATAATATATATAATATAATATATATATATTATAGATATATATATATATATATATCGATAAAACTTATACATGAAATGATTTTTTTCACTCGAATTCCGCGATATAATATCAAGTAATTTTGTGATTTTTTGTTGTTTAAAACACATTTTTGAATGCATAAATGGATTCAACACCCTGAAAACCCCCCAGGGCACTCGAATTCTATAGATTAAACAACTTATACTCAAGTTTTTAAAAATATTTGCTGGATTTTTATTAAAATACCCTGAAAAGAGATGCCTATATATATATACATGACTAGCAAAGTTTAATTTTAATTTTTTCAAATTTGGATTATTTAGATTAAAATATGTCATAATTTTCAAGAAAAAAGTTCCCTTCAATTCTGTGAAACAATAAACATTGTAGGCAGTTTAGGTTATCTTGCAATGAGCCACAATTTCCAAGGATAAAGTTCTCCTTAGTTATGCTTAACATTAACTTTGAGTAAATTTCTTATTAAATTTGTGGAAATTTTTCCAAAAAAGAAGGAAAAGAATAATAATTTGTCTATTTATTTGTTTAATTCTCAATATAAAAGTCTAATAATACAATAAATTTGTTTATTTATTAAGTCATAGTCTACTTGTTATATATTTTGGAGTTTTTCCAAACATATTTTCTAATGGATTTTTTTCAAAATTCTACAAGGATTTGTTGGAATCACATATTTGAGTTGTGAATCCTACACAATCCATGGGGTTTTTCAGGTGTTGAATCCATATATGTAGTCAAATATAGATTTAAACAGCAAAATATCATAATTTGACGAAACATTGTTTGGTCAAATTGTGGACAAAAACTCCAAAACATATAATAGTTAGACAACATTATTTAGGATGTATTAATACAATAAACCATTGGTTAAATTTGATGGGTAGTTACCCAATTTTTTTTGTTTTAACCTTTGGTAATTTCAAAATTTACAACTCATTTTGACTAATGAGTTAAAAAAGTACATGTATGTTTGTGTGTGTGTGTGTATTTTGGAATATTGCTCCTACAATTTTTTTTGTAAGCTTGGCAGGATTACATCTTCATCATGTCCTATATATCACCTCTATTGGGGCAGGGAATTGAACTAGTGACTTTACATTAAGGAGTGCCTTAACACAACACCCAATCATCGTCTATCCAAAACCTCGTGGTTGGAATATGGCTCCTATAATTTTAATTTAATTATCAATAATTATTAGATGGATGGTAGGGATTTAACTTCCATAAAATATTCTAGAATATTATTAGTAGTAGTAGTTATGTCCCTTCTACACTTTTAATTAATTTGATTAATTAAAAAAAATATCATATGAATAAGTGTAAATGAGTTATGATTTTTTGAGTATGTGGTATGGATATGCCATGGTATTGTAACAAAGCCTATTTACAAGTTAATAATCTCCATGGTAAAGTGGGGGTGAATCTCCATGATTAAAAATCTTGTTACATGTTGTCCATCAACTGTTTCTAAAGAAACTGTGTTGGTACCAGAAACCTCCCACATTTCTAGTGGACACTCCACCCATCATTATGGAAAAATGAATGTTTTTTCTTGTTACATGTTTTTTTAAATGTACATATGTTTAGTTCATATAATAATAACAATAATAATAATAATACTAAAGGTATAATTTTGTTCATTTTGTTCATTTTTTATTTTTTATTTTATTTATTTTTTAATTTTTTTTATTATTTTTTTTTTAAATTTTTTTTTTTTTTTGTAGGCTGGGGCGGGACTCTCCGATTTACATGTCCATTAAGTACCCCTCAACAGGGGAAGGGTAGCCCAAGATTGAACCCAAGACTTCCGGTTCGGTGAGACTTCATTTCCACGGACCATTGCCGCTTGAGCTACCCCATGTGGACATTTTTTTTTAATTTTATTTTTTATTTTTTAATCTAGGCAATGGGGATGTATCATGGAAGTCTATGTCACATGTGTTTAGGTTTGAGTTCAGGTTCAGAAATGATTAGGTTCAATTTGATTTTGAATTTTTTGATGAGGTTTGGATGAGGTTCATAATTAGGTTCGTCTATATACATTTTCTATATATTAATTTAAAATGAATTATAAGATAAAATAGTAACAAATCAACATCAATAAACAACAAAAATGCTATCATGGACATGGAAACTACAAGGATAAATTACAATCTTGAGTTGTGACATGAGGTCGTGATTTTTGCTGTATGGAATTGGTCAATGGCTATGAGATTCGATGAGATTCGCCAAACCTCAATTTTTTTTTAAGGTTTGCCAAAATTCGAACCTCAAGGTTAAAGTTTGACAAACCTTGTGACATAACATGAAATAAGTGTTTTGATACATGGATTGATGTATATAACCCTTAAACAACCATTTAATCTATAAGATTGCACTAGTAACTATGATATATTATATATAAGAAATTCCAAATCGATTTTGAGAAAATAAAAGAAGCTAGCCACAAGATGAAACTCTAAAACACATATTGGATAGTGCTCATAGACTCTAAAATTCCACAATGGGTCTTTGGTCATGCTAAAAGAAACTTGTCTCCATCCTAGCTCACATTGTGTAATCCCACACCATGCACCTTGAAGCCTGAAGGTTGAGACTCACCCATGGTCCATTTGTATGCTATATAAAACAATGTCTTATGATGATAAAGTAATTAGATGGAGGGCCAATAGTTGTTCAATAACAATAATAAAAGCAACATACTGAAGTAAGAGTTTTTATGTCTTCAATGTTATTATGTTGGTGATAGAGCCCAATGTTTATAAAACATGTCTATTTCATTGTTGGAAATGGAAATATCAAATGGGTGGTTACCATGGCTCTTATCTATTCCATAGATTCATATTTGAATATGAACTTGACTAGATTTGGGTGTTTCAAGACTTATGATGCTGGTGAGAGAGATTGTCTTTTTTATTTGTTGAATAATCATGATTTTTTTCAAAAATGCATACTCTATATATTATTATTGATTTCCCTTTATATTGTTATTGCTTAAAATACTAGAATACTTTGAATTCATATTTAAAAGGAAAAGTTGGTTTAAACTTATTTTAGTATTTGTAAGGTCTTCCTTCAATCCAACTCATCACATTGAAAGTTGAGGTCAATTACTTGTCTTAAAAATACATTACAACTAATGGGTTTGAGTACGCTACGGGAATTTTTTTTGAGAATAGTTCATCATGACATGCTAAATGCCAAAAATTACCTAAATAATGACTATCCATGAGTTCCCCAAATCATTTGCTAGATTTGTAATGTGATTCAATATGTTCGTTCTTTACAAAGTAGTACAAAATATGTACATCTATGATTTTACTTGGTTTAATTTTGCTTTATCGTCAAGATGGAATAAAAAAGTTTATAAGACTAATCACAAAACTCATATTAACAAAAAATTGATCTAGTACAAAATTAACAAAAATAGATATAACATATAGTGTTTAAATGACGAGCATAAATAAATATAACGCATCATGTGAAAGGCAACTTTGGAAAGAAAACCCTCATAAAAAAAATGGCCTAATGGGTAGAAGTGATAATCAAATTTATATATTGGAATAAATAATAATTTTGTGTTATTGTGAAGGTATGTCTAATGGTGATCTTGACTTATTTTCACGTTACATGGATAACAACAAGAAAATACAAATAGTTCATAGGGCATGGTTGATGTAAGTATTAAAGTGAAGCATGCTGCTATTTTATCAGTCCAAGGATTTATATCCCAAAGCGAGTTTCTAAATTAGAAAATATTTTGGTATTGAGAGTGTCTTATAAGCTAGTTTAGTTTATTTTCTAGGGGCTCAATAAAAATCATAAGTAATTACATTATCAATAAGAAAGCTCACATTATACTAAGTTGATTTTGTTCAATAATTGGAGTTTGCTATTCAATATTTTATCTCTTTAACTCACTTTGAGTAGCTAGTTATTAGTCCCCGCCTCTTCAGGGACTATAACATTCTTTTGACACTCAAATGGCATTGACTATGCATTATTTGGTTGTGTTTTTGCAATTTTACCCAAAGTTTCATGAAAATGCTTAATATTTCTACTTTTTCATAAATTCGAAAATAATTTCTGAATTTTTAGTAAATGTTATTTCTAATTTTCAATTCGCTGAGGAAGCTATGATGGGATATAATTCCCCCATTGGAGAGCATTTTATTTTCGTTTTTTGCAATTTCTAACAATTCTGTTTAAAATTAAAATAAAAGTAATTTTGTGAATGGCCATTGGGTTGGTGAGTGCTCTGACATTGTCACTGTTATGTTAGTGCTTTGCTCAATGATGTGAGAATTGATGTGGTTTTCTTGTTACTTCTATGTTTAATGATATGAGAATTGATGAGGTTGCAAACTCGTTTGCATAGGTCTTGAGGGGGCGGGGGGCTGAACAAATTTCAAATTAATAGTATTATGTGCAGGAGAGATGGGGTCCTTTGCATATTCAGTGTTGTGATACTGATGATCGATGCAGTAATTGGTATGGTTTTCACTGTGAAAAAGAGTATATGTGGGAGAACCAGGGTCTTTTACATAGATGGGGGTGCTAAATAAACTGTGTAACGAATGTGTGTAAGGCTTTGCCTTTTTAAATTATTGTTTATGAATGTTTTTTGCAACTACGGAAGTATTCGTACGAAGGTGGTTGTCCAAAGCTAGATGTTGATGCGGTTGCAAGGCATTATTATGTTAATGCACGGTTCAATGATGTGAGATTTGATGCAACTGCAGGTTGTTTCCATAGGCCTCGGGTGGGGGGAGTGGTTCTGAATAAATGTTGAATTAATATTATTATGTTTGCTTGTATAAAGTACAGAGTATGTATGGGAGAGATGAGGTCATTTGCATAGTGAGTACTAGGTACATTGTGTGGAACGTTTACTGTGCATAGGACAAAGTATGTGCGGGAGAATCTAGGTCTTTTGCATAGATGAGGGTGCTAAAAAACTACAATTTCAATTCCCGCGAAGAAAAAGTGTTGTGCGGTAAAACGAATGTGTGGAAGGCTTTGTATTTTTTAATTATTATTTATCAATGTTTTTTGGAAGTATGGAAGTAGTTGTACGAAGGTGATTGTGCGAAGATAGTTATTCAAAGGTATCATGTGCAGAGTTTTGAATGTAAATTAAGGGCATTATTGAGTGCAGAAATAACTTTGCAGAAAAAGTTGTGCGAAGGTTGTTGTGTGTGTGCGAATGTTATGCGAAAGTTTTGTGTAAAGTTTACTAAGATAATAAATGTACAAATCTCTTTTTAATTCTTATTTAGGGACATATTTCACAACACATAATCTAATTAATATCAATTTTGCTAGTTGTTCAAAGGTATTGTGTGTGAAGTTTCGAATGTCAATTAAGGATGTTATTGAGTGCGGAAGTAGCTATGCAGAGGTTGTTGTGCGTGTGCATATGTTATGTGAAAGTTTTGTGCAAAGTTTACTAAGATAATAAATATACAAATATATTTTTTAATTCTTATTTAGGGATGTATTTCACAATGTATAATCATTAATTAATATCAGTTTCAAATGTCAATGGTTGAGGACATTATTGAGTGCGGAAGTAGTTGCGCAGAGATGGTAGTGTGTGTGTGAAGGTTATGAAGAGAACAAATGCATGTGCGGAGTTTGTGTAGAATGGATTGTGTTGTTCAGAGGTAACGTGTACAGAGAACAAATGCTTCCTGCCCATGATGTCTAGGTCCCATGTTTATTAATATTAATTTAAAATGTCGATGAATTACAAAAGGGCGTTGTTGAGTCTAGAGGTGGTTGTGCGTAAGAGCATTTCTTTGCAGTTTCGCATATGTGCATTTGTGTAATGTTGAAAATATACTAAAATTAATTGGTGAATTAAATGTTGAGATGACTTGTATTTATTTGTAGCTCTATTTTTTTTAACTAGATGGTGGAAAATAGGATGATGAAAAATCTAGATGGCAGTTTTATCTTTGAATCATGTTTCAGACATAAATAGTCGCAAGTGGTGATTTCTAGGGAAACGAGACTACAAATATTTGAAATAACTAGTATAGTGAGGGGAGAAACGCTATTTGTAGTGATAAAGATAACAATGGGGTATGTAGCATTTGATCTTTGCAAATTGTGTTTAAGAGCTTGGAGTATTGTTCGAGCTTCTGTTGCCTTACATAAATTGTTATCTGCAAAGGTGTGCTTGAACGATAACAATAGTGCAGATATACATAAGTTATACAATACTGCAAGCTTCTAAACCAATTTATCTTTGTCGATTTTCTGTTCTCATTTGGCAACACTGCAAGTTTTTGGTTCGCCAAGATTTTCTTTATAATACTCCACAACCTATGGTTTTTTGTTCAATACTCTGCAAGTTTTTTTGTGCAATACTGCAAAAATGAGTGTATCAAGTTATTTGTAAATCAAATTTTGTTTGGTTTTAAAGAGTAGTGGGGGGACACTGTCAAGTCGATTCATCATAGAAGGTAACTATACTTTTTTTTTGTGGCTATTATTGATAATTTTATGAGTTCCATTTTACAGAGTAGTGAGGAGTAGTTGTCAAATTGATCCATTATAGAAGGTAACTCTACTATTTTGTGGCTATTATTGATAGTTTTATGAGTTTTAAGTTTTAATAATTAAATTATTTTTCACGTTGGAAAATATCAAAGAGTCTAAAATTAAATGTGTCTATGTGGAATAAGGTTTGCACTGGATCATTAATGTGTATTAAATTTTGTGAGAAATAATTGTGTTAGGTTATTCGTAAAATCAAACTTGTTTTGGTTTTATAAAGTAGTGGGACCAGTTGTCAATTTGATTAGTCACAGGCTGTAGCTGAATACGTGTTGGCATATTATATATTTACAAATTTTATAGTGCACTTTACTATTTGTAGCTATTATTGATGGTGTTCTCTAAGGAGGCTACAATTCTACCTAGATAATAAATTTCTATACAGGATCCAGTGAAAAAAATTGAAGAAACCCAATCATGCCAGTGTTTTAATATTTAATATTTTTATTTTTTATAGTGGATATAGATTTAACACCATCAAGAATCTCTGAGGCATCGAAAATTATGAAGCTTGACAACTTTTTCAAGGTGAATTTATGGTCTCATTAAACTATGACATTGTTGATAGACCGGGAAAACAAAGCGAATTCAGGCACGTCTTTTATAAAATATGGTTGATATTTTTTGTAATTCGAGGTTATAGTCGTCAATTTTCACGATCTTGGGTGTCAGTTGGGTTTAAACCGAACAAAATAAAATAACAAAAAAAAGGAAAAAAAAATTGTAGTGATTTTTTTGTGGTATCGGAAAATTTGCCGATGGGGTTTTTTGATGATGCTGAATCCATTTCCACTATTACAAAATGTTATGTAAACACTAGTTGCAATGTCGAGTTTTTACTAAAAAAATAAACTAATGATTTTTGGTCGTGTGGAAAAACTTACTAGTTCCATAGACAATATCTATTATTGCATATTGTAAATTTTTGTTTCTTACGACATGTATATCAATGATCTTGAAGTGGGAGCGAAGTGCGAAGTAAATGCACAAGATTCTTATTTCAAGAAAAAGTCCTATTACTCTGTAAAACTTGGCTTTGCTATATTTAATTTCTATTTATTCAGAGTGTCATGTGTAAAGGTTTTTCACACAAAGTAATAGTAACAATCAGCGTTTGTGAAGAAAATGGAGAATTGTAAAATGAAATAGGATTGAATACGTTATTCATTGACAAAGTTTTTTCCCCTGCAAATGAAAAATGGGTAATAGGCGAGGAAAATAAGTTATTTGTAGTGATACAGTTAAATTGCTTGTTGAGATTGATGATAGCTTTGACTAGTCGAGAACTTATGAGAGATATGTGAATATGTCAATGAAAGATAAAAAATGTGACAATATTTGGAGTATCAGATTAACTAATGTTGGGTGTGTTCCGAAGGTATTTGACTTTAGAGAAATTGTTTATCTATGTGCAAATAATTTTGATTTCAGAAAGAGGGAAATTAAGCTGGGAGTGATAAAGGTTTCTCTGAATCCCAATATATCTAGTTTCCTGAAGGCAGAAAGGTGTAAAGTTGACATTATGCGAGAATTCATTTGTGCAAGTTCTGAGGTTCCTTCCGATTTTTATATTATAGGTATTTCTTTGTTTAGGCAATTGTTTAGGATTTATGTTGGTTCTTTGAGCATGTAGTAGGGCTAGAAAGTAAATCACATGTCCCAAAATGCATTTTGTATGTGCTTCCTAAGACTTACACAAATAATTGTATGTTCAATTGGGCTTATGTCATTTAGAGTGAATAACTATTCAGTTACATAGATTACCTAAGAATAATGGGTTCATTATGATGTCATATCTGATAACACTTCTCGTATCAAGGCATGTGTTTGATGACTTACTAATATATATTTAAGTTTTACGAGGAACCAATGCAGTTATGGTATCCTATATTTTGTAAGCATGAAGCTTATTTAAATTTTTTCTTAATTCGACATGTGTTTTTGAGGAAAGTGTATTGCATGGTAACTGGACAAGAGCCTTCTCGAATATCGAGAGAAGTTGAGGATTTCTCACTTCACGAGGGGGAATATGAGGAAAGAGAAAGCAATACATTTTTACGAATTTATGGTTTCTAAGATAGGTCACTGGTTTTGCCAATATCTATTCTAGATATGTATTTTGTTGCTGAAGTATGTAGGAAATATCTCTGTTGGCTATCTATATTTGAACAAAAAAATAAGAAACAATTTATTTCTTTTCCATTTATTGTTGGAAAAGTGACTCTTAAGAATACAACTCATGCTCTCATATTTGCAAAGTCTTTGGATGCTTTCAACTTAAGTGAAGCTGAAGCTATTAAACGCTTTGATAGAGAAATAATTTTCACAGAACACCTTGAGTCTAAGAGATATAAGAACTTGTTTCGAATAATTAGAGAGCAGAGCGAGGAAATTCACAGTGTATAAAAAAAAGATAAAAAAAATGATAGTAGATGCTAGACAAATTTTTGAAAAAGCGATCATCTCGACGGGAGAAATATATAAGCAAAGAGGTGCAACCCATATGGGGCAATCTCAATCTTGTAGATGCAGTACTGGTGTGAGTTCGTCTACTAAAAAAAAGGAAAAGAACTACTGGAAGCGAAAAACTGGTTGCTAATAGGCTATCAGGTGGCGGGGATGACGAAGGGACTCCTCGTAGAGTAAATATAGAAAGAGCGCACACAGTTGAATCATTTAGATCCAAGAGTGTGCCTGAAACAAAGAGCATTGAAGAAACGATGGACATGAAAGTTAATAGTGTTGTACTACTTGATTGAGTTAGTACTTTTTTTCAAGAAAATAAGAGAATAATGGACGAAATTACTGAAGAGGACATTAGTTTTGATGACCATTTTGTCACATTCCAGAATGAAAACTATGTGAGGGATGGTAAGAGATTAAATATTGAAAGGATACAACTTTCCAAAATAAAGGTTGTTGATCGAGGAGAATTGAATGTTGATCTGTCTTTGGTTGTAATTTATACATTGATGGAAATGCATCAAATTGATGGTAAAGTGCTTGCAAATTTTGTTGTTCATCAACAGGAAGAAAATCAAAAGCTAAAGGAAAAAACAAAAGAGCTAGAAGATGCGGGTCCTTTGCTGAATACTCCACTGGCAATAGGTAGATCGTCATCAAAAATTTCTACTCTTGGCATATCTGATAGATTTGAGAAACTTGTCAATCTTTTAAGTGCATTTAAATATTTTATCATTAGTGATATATCCAAAATATTGTGGATTATTGAATTTGCATGGCAAGTTGCTTTTGATCTATGACATTTTAGGCAAATAACTAAGTCTTATGTCAAGTTAGTCAACAGTGAGCTGGAGGGAGACATGGAATTCATGGAAAATGGCCACTTAAATTTTAGTCAAAATCTTGTTTCACTGTTTGAACTAGAAAGAGATAAACAAGGGCTACCTGATGCTAATTGTATGAGGAAATTCAAAACTGCATGGTCTGGGAAAATCATAACATTGCAAGACATTATTTCTGAGTGTGGAAACATGGAGAGTCGAAGAGCATATGTGTATCTCAAGGAGGTAGCAATTGTTCAAGGTTTAAATGGTATGTGTATTACATATGAATATGGATTAATTGCATAGGAGAAGCTAATGGTTGATTTGGAGAAGTTGAAACAATCACATGCAATAAAGTTCAATGATATAACTGATTATAGTGTAGACAAAATTAGAAAATGGATAATTAATTTTATTGTTGTCAACGAAGAGTACTCTGCCTCGATTTTGTAATCACAAAAAGAAGCAAAAAAAATTGAGAAGAATACATTCAGTGAATGTGTTAAGCAGGACATTAGTGTTTCTCCAATGAAAGAATTCATCAAAGCTAAAGTGAAGGAATTCATTGCAGGAAGCCTGATTGCGAGAGATAAATGAAGGATGAAGAATATCAGAGTGTGATTTTTCATACTGTAAGTGTTTTAACACATTGGAACATTTTTTTTGTCTTCAAATCATTTTACTATTTAATCTTATGTGTGTGTTATGATGCAATAGAGTAATTCTTGAATGCAGTTCCTTGTTACCTGTTGTAGATGACTTTGGGAGATTACAATTGAGAGGATTTCAATTGTAACTGTCATTGAGACAAATGATTTAGCTTTGCGATGAAAGTATTAGCATTTTCATAAATGTTATATGCAATAGAGGCTATTCCTTGAACCATGGCTCTGTAATCATAACTTATTTGAATTATGATTACAGTTTTTCTATCTCTTAGTATGTTTACTAATTATGTAAACAATTATGAGATAACGTTTGACATGGGATGTTGTATGGACTCGGGTTTTGGAATGCTATACAAAAAACAATAATTGAACAACTGTTTTCCAACATTTTCTTTGCGCTTTTATATATTCCCTAATGTTTTGTAATGAATAATAATTAAAATGCATTTTTGTTTACTCTATTGTAAAAATGGAACTTTTTACCAGCTATTTCAATAATTCTTAGATAATGTTTTACATGTGAAGTTGTATCTATCGCATTTGTTGCAACTAGCATTTGAATATGAATATAATTACACTTGTTGTAACTATGTTGATAACTATTGAAGGTTGTTCAACTAGAAAGCATGACTATTCTGTTGCAATTGTCTTTATTTATGAATGCTTTTGCAAAAAAGGTTTATGATTTATTTCAATAATTCTTAGATAATGTTTTACATGTGAAGTTGTATCTATCGCATTTGTTGCAACTAGCATTTGAATATGAATATAATTACACTTGTTGTAACTATATTGATAACTATTGAAGGTTGTTCAACTAGAAAGCATGACTATTCTGTTGCAATTGTCTTTATTTTTGAATGCTTTTGCAACAAAGGTTTACTTATGCTGAAAGGCAGTGTGCATAAATTTTACTTGTGCATAAGAGTTTTCATTATGCAAGGGAAGTTGCCTAGAGTGAAAGCTATGCACAACAACATATGATGATAATAATAATTATACATTGAACTATGGGATCTATTTTTTCAAAGCATTGTGAAAAAAATCCATGTTTTATTTTGCAATGGTCAATTGTAAACCAATTTTTGAAAATAATTTTCTTATAGACATATACAATTTCATTAGTTAAAGCAAATAAGTATTTAAGTAAGCCCTACTAAAGAAAGACATCTATTTTATTATGGGAAACTTTTTTCTTATGTGAAACCCATATGAAATCTTATACTATGAGTCATAAGAGTTAAATTAGTCAATTGTAAATGAGCATTTGTAAAGCATTACTAAATACAGAACTAGTTGTGGGGAAGTGGTTTTGCATGTGCGGGAGGCTATGCAAAGAATAAATGCATTTGCAAAATTAAGTATTTATATAACTTATGCTTTATATAGAAAATTGTTTCATTATAAGATTTATTAATTAAATGACATTATTTAACAATAAATTTTACCAATTGCAAGAAAAATCAAATGATAATAATAATGTTGTCGCTGAAGTTTTGTTAGTGATTGTAAGCAATGAAGGTGGGTGTATACTACATATGGAAAGGAGGCGGAATTGAAAAATTGCATGTTATGTAGAAGCAGAAGAAAGGAGAAGAAGACAAAATAAAAAAATAAATACTTTCATTGTGTAGAGTGTGGTTTTTTTATTTTTCTACACGGCATAATGACATTAACAACTCAGTACTATTTTGGAAAAATGGACAGATCAACACGTAATCCAGAACGTAAATTCTATTACCTCTAGATTTTCATCGATATAGTAGTGGATGCGATTGTTAACAACCCATAAGCTAGCTATCATTATTAGAAAATATTGACTTTTAATTTGTTTCATACATGGAATAACTGGTTTAAGAATTTCGAGATTTATTTTTAAACTATTGCTACTATTTTTCAAAAACTTATGCTTTGCTATTTTTTTTTAATTGCTATTTATTTCATAAATCACATTTCACATGTGAAATAGTAATATGTACCAGAAACAAAAAAAGGCAAAAAATTTAGCACTATTAGCAATTACTCTAATACCGAAAATTCTGCAATTTGACAACTATAATATGATTTTCAAAAAATTTATGCCTAGTTTTCTAAAAATTGTGTTGGAATTTCTACTATTTTCTGGCCAAAATTGTGGCATGTTTAGATTATACGAATTACTTCTGCTATTTGTCGTAAATACGAATTTTATTGTACTGAATTTCTATATGTTGGAAGTGTCCCGCAAAAAGGATTTCACAGGTAGAATAGTAACAAGTGGTAGTTGTTTAGCATATCGTTGATTTCACAGAGGCTTCACTCAATGAATCCTTAACATAGCACATGTGTTTGTGGAAAACAATACCCTTAATTTGACTAAATATTGGAAAATATCTCTAAAAATCACATTATCTAACCCCCTACCAATATGAACCCAATACAACTTCCCAATTAAAAAAACCCCTACTTTCACTAGCTATTGTAGGTATCCATTTTTTCATTAACATTTTTTATAGCCCTTTATATTTTTTATTCACTTTGAACTCCATTTTTTATACCTACCAATATAAAAACCCTTTACCCCCTATTATATGCCCAATATATTATGTCATTTTTTCCTCAATATATATCCCCCAATATGAACCCACATGGTATGATATCGCTTCGCTAGTGAAGCCCCCATGCGTTGTTGGTGGACAAAAAATTTTGAAAGTTCACTACAGAAATGGCTTTGAGAGGAAGGAAGGAAGTTATTTGCATTGATATTATTAACTCACTTGCACTTCTCGATCAGAGCTTTCAATGGTCAACTATGTATCAACGATATGTGAATCTATTTGTGCAAGAGAAGAGCAACGATTATATTTGATTTAGTAGCAAAAGAAATTAGGCTATCAGCCAAAGATATTGGTATTTCTTTGAGTTCAGAGACATTTAGACGTATATTGAACTTATCAATTCCGAATATACAATTAGTTTTTTCAAATGCAATTAGTTTTTTAGAATGACAAGTAGGTGGCTTGAAACTCTTATAGGATTTTGCTTCGCTGGTTTCTGAGGTTTCTCTTGATATTTCCTCTCTAGATATCATTTTTTTTAAAGAACGTTTCAGAGAGTTTTTTTGGATGTATGCACGTTTGATGGGCTAAGAAACTATGACCACTGTACCATGTTCCATACTCTATGTGCTTCGTTACTCATATAAAAAAAATGTGTATTTGATTGGGTTGATCTTATTTCAAATTAATTTAGTACATTATAGAAGAGAAATAATTTCTTCATTATGGAATATCTGATAGTAGCCCTATTTTCAAGCCATACTTTTGATGAGTTGGCATATAACCCTAGTTTCAATCTTGACAAAGAACCGATGTAGTTCCACTATCCCATATTGTGGATGAAAGAAGCTATATCAAATTTTTGTCTAATTCAATATATTTTTGTAAAACAAATTATTTGCATGATAACTGGATGAGAGCTGGATATAACATAGTTCATCACATAACATAGTGTAGTTCATCTATCCTTGATCTCATTTAGTTGGTAATGGGAGAGGAGAAAATCAGAGTGAGCGGAGGAGGAAGACCTAGACAGAGCTAGGGTTTCAAAAAAATGGATCCTAACCATAGGCGGGCAGCCTACAGGGCTGAGACAATGACAAGGATGGAGGTACAAGAGGCAAACAACTAGCATAGGAAGGCTCATGCCTATCAAGACTGGGAAGACAGATGGAATCAGCCATGCAAAAAACACTAATGCCTTGGGAATCATGCCAGCAAGACCTCGATTTAAGCAGAGAATGGAAAATGGCATAACAGTTTACAGTTTTAATCTTCTTTGCACTTCCGCTTCCTTTCCTCAGCATGCACCTGTGGTCGTAGCACAAATAGTCGTTTCTCTCACTAAAATATTGACAATAAACAGGAGGGGGAAAGATGGTCAAACAGAGCGAAGCTACTGATATAGTCCTCGAACCTGGGGACATTTTGTCGGTCTGGTTCTTGGAGGTAACATACCAAAATATAAAGAGGTATATTCATCTAGCTGGACAGACAGGAAGGAAGAAAGGTGGCTCAAGAGTGAGTTGGAATCAGTGCAAATCCCTAGGACTCTTAGAGGAAAGCTTAGGCTTGTTGTATCTAGAGAATTGGGAGGGGAAGTAGCTGCAAGGGAGGCAGTCATTTTCAGAGCATGATGCAGTGGAAAATGAGGGTTTTCAAGTAAGTAATGATTCTCCTCTTTCTCTAAAAGAATTTTATTTGGGGGGTTTAGAAGACATAGTCATAAGTTGTAGATTTAAGGGCAAGAAGATTTGCACTCCTACCTGGCAGAAGGCTTAGGTCCAGAAAGAGACAGTAGAGGGTTGTGACTGAACAACACCCTCACATGCAGAAGCTCGCAAATTAGGGGAAGCAGAGATGTCACTCGGCATAAACCACATTTTAGGGCGGGCATTGCTAGTGTGTTAGAGAAAGGAGAGGATACATCAGGAGGCTGGAAGATAGTAGAAGCAAGAACGGAGGAGGATGGGAAGAGAGGGGGAGTCAAGTAGACCGAGGCCGGGAAGAAAGAATTACTGGAAGTAGAAGGGAAATTGGGTGGCAAGGAAACCTTACCAAGGGTTGAGGAGATGAACCAAGCAAGTGAAAGGTCCTTTGAAGGACTCCGAATATACAGGAAGGAGGGGTGTTCTGGAATGATCCCAGTAGCAGTAGTCAATGCGGAAGAAAACACACAAAACAGGGAGGGAGGGGTTCGACAACAGTAGGTTGGGGAAAAAAGGAAAAAGCACAAAATAATTAAGAAGACGGATATTGTAGCAAACTTGGTCCTAGGAAAGGATGTCCAAATTGACGAGGCCATGGAGGTCTCAGAATTAACCTTGGTAGGTCAGGTAAGAGGGAAGAAATACTCGACCATCTACATTTAATATTGGACTGAAAAAAACTGGCAAGAAGCGCCAGATTCAACCTTTGTGGTCACAACGTTGGTGAAAGGATGGTTCGTGATCAAATTTGGGAAGATAGAATCAGTGGACTGGGTCATGGAGAGAAATTGGAGCTTCGAGAGATATCCGATATATTTCAAAAAGTGGAACCCCATGTTTGATGCATAATGAGAAAAAGTGTGCCTGGACTACCGTCGTTCCTTTGGGTTGATTCAGTGTTTAGGGCTATTGGCAACCACTTGGGCAGAGTTATGGAAGCTGATATGTCACTTTTGTAATCAAGAGAACAAGGGATGGCCCGTATACTGGTAAGCTTAAATCCCCGAGAAGGTTTGGCAGAAGAAATAAACCAACAATATAAGGAATTCACTTATACACAAATGCTGGATTATGAACATCTACCTTTTAGATGTCACAGGTGTCATGAATATGGACACCTGGAAAAAGAATGTCCTTTGGGTTTTAGGTGAAGAAGAAGGCAAAGGAAGGAAGGGGGATGGAAAGCAGTAGAGGAGGAGAGCAAGGGTGAAAAGATGAATCTGAGACTGGGGGAGGATCATATAGAAGTTGACAAGCCTCAGGAGGATAATGCCGAGAATATGGAAGTGCAGGAAGAAGATCATCCTATCGTTTCACAACAACAATAGGAAAAGGCCACTAAACCAACGCTAATAGCAGTGAATGACAGGAGCCTTTCTCATTCAATTGAGGGTACTGTTATGGATCCTATCCTTCCTTATATTTCTCATGTTCATTATTTTCTTATTTCTGAATTACAGCCTAGTCCCTCCAAGCCAAATAACTATGTTATACCCCTCTTTAACTCTGCTGATGAGAAATTGGATAATATTATTACATCAATCCCTAATTTACATTTGAATCGAAGGTCTGGGAAGGGTTAGGAAGCCATGAACAATGAATATACCCCAACGGTAAACCCTCACTACAATCTCAGGCCCCGTGAGAAAAAACCCCCTCCTTGGGAGGCCGTGGTTGGTCTCGAAATGCATACTATCCAAGAAGGAGAACAAAAGGTTAGAGGGAGGAAATCAAATTTGTCAAAGGCTCAATTGAGAGCTAAATTATAAAATGTGGATGGGGAATCAACTATCCATCTCTGGGGTGCTTATATAAACATAAACTGTCCCCCCTATGGTTTCCCAATGATTATGATGTCCTTGAACTGTAGGGGTTTAGCCAGTGGTCCTAAAAAACTGGCTCTGAACAAGATGATCCACAACTACAATCTAGACATACTACTTCTGCAAGAAACATTGGGAGCTGGAACAAAGGTAATAAAAGATCTATAAGAAATAATGCCCAGATGGCACATCTAGGCTTTGGATGCCAAAGGCTGATCAGGGGGGTTGGCTTTGGGTGTAAAGGAAGGGAGACTAAAGGTTTTGAATGCTTGGGGGCTAGACTAGGTGATCGAAATAGAAGAATATTCCTTGGAGCTTTACAAAAACCCGCTGATCCTCAATATATATGGACCTTGCCAAGATAGAGTTCCTTTTTGGAATAACCTTTGTTCCAAGTCCCTTATGGATAACCCGAATCTAGTGATTAGGGGTGACCTAAATTTTTCTCTGGGAATTTCTGAAACTTGGGGCCCATATTCCCATGCGAACCTGCTCTATGATTACTTCTCTAATATAAATAGAGAGAAAAAGATTTTAGACATTAATCTTTTGAAACCTAGACCTACCTGGAGGAATAGGAGAACAGGGGAAGACTGGGTGACCAAGAGACTGGATAGGTTTCTCCTAAGAGAGTAGGTAGCAGAAAAGATTCCAGTGTTTCGACATTGGGTAGGAGAGGGAGGTGATTCAAATCACTTACCTATATTGCTCGAATTGAAAGGGCCTCATAGGAAGTCGACAACACCTTTCAAATTCAATCCAGCCTGGCTTTTGAAGGATTCTTATAACACCCTTCTTAAAAAAACTTGGAGACCTATGGACCCAAGCGAGAATAGAGAGAAAGCCTTCTTCTTTATGGAAAAATTAAAATTCCTTAAGAAGGCTACGATTGAATTGGCCAAAGAGAAGAATTAAAAGAAGAAGAAAATATAAAATAGATTGGGATGCAACTTGATAAGCTCGAATGTTGAGAAGCTGATGGATATGAAACAATAGAAAAAAGAGATAGGATCAAGATGCCAGAAACCCAACGGAGGAAAATCATCTTAGCAAGAGAAGAACAGTGGCGATGGAAAATTAGGGCTATCTAGCTAAGGGATGGGGATGAAAACACAAAATTCTTCGAAAATTATGCTAAAGGAAGGAAAAAATCAAATGCCATTTGGACCCTAAAAATAGAGGATGGAAGACATGCAACCTCTTTTGAGGAACTGTATTTAATGGGAAGAAACCACTTCAAAAATATTTTTAAAGCCTCTTAGAAAGTGTCATTAGCTGAGGTGGTCTGAACAACTTAGGCTATCCCTTGTTATGTGGATGAAGATGACTCTGAAGAGCTCATGGGGGAAGTCTCAAGAGGAGAGGTCGAAGGAATCATAAAATCAATGCCAAAGGACAAGAGCCCAGGTCCAAATGCTTGGACAGTGGATCTCTTCCAACACTTCTTCGAGATAATAGGGAATGAATTAACTGAAGTGGTTCAAGAATCCAAGAGGAAAGGAGCAATTTTTGAACCCTTCAATGCCACTTTTATAGCCCTCATCCCCAAGAAGGAGGACCTCTCCACTTTTGAGGATTTTAGACCGATATCTCTATGTGAATGCATCTACAAAATAATAGCAAAAGTGATAGCTTTTAGATTGGAACCAATTCTCTCAAGGAATATTTCAAAAGAACAATTTGGATTTTTGGATGGAAGACAGATTCATGAAGCAATTAGCATGGCTCAGGAAACCATCCATAGCAAAAAAAAAAAAAAAACCAAAGAAATGGTGCAGTAGTGAAAATTGACCTCTATGAAGCCTATGATAGAATCAATTGGATGTATCTCCAAATGCTCCTAACCCACCTAGGGTTTCAAGTGGGCTTCATAAACTGAGTTATGGGGTGCTTGAGCCATGTTAGTTTTGCGGTTTTAATAAATGGGGTAGCATCCTCTTTTTTCCAAAGTCATAGAGGGTTGAGATAAGGTTGTCCTTTATCCCCCCTCCTCTTTCTCCTAGAAACATAGGGTCTAAGTTAGTTTTTATTGGAAGCAAGAAGAAAATGAGACATTCAGGGAGTAGAAATGGCAGTCAATCTTTCTATAACTCACTTATTGTTTGCAGATGACATCTTCTTTTTCAGTATTGGGAGAAGGAGTGAAACAAAGACCTTAAAAAATATATTGGAAATCTTCCTCAAGGCATGGGCATGCTTATCAATAAGGAAAAATCCTCATTAATTCTAGAAGGATTTAGTAGAATAGAATCCAGGAATATAGTAGAAGATCTGGCATTTGAAGTTCAGAAGATGGAAGATAGTTTCAAAATACCTGGGATTCTTTTTCAAGCCACACTCATACAGGAAACATGACTGGTTTTGGCTAATGGCAAAAATTGAATCCAAGATCAATCATTGGAGCTTCAAATTGTTGTCCAGAGCAAGAAGACCGGTACTTATAAAATCAACACTAATGTCCATCCCAGTATACTAGGTGACGCTTACATGGGTTTCGAAAGGAATTCTAGAAAGGATTAGACAAGTATGCAACCAATTTCTATGGATTGGCTCTAAGGACTGCTCGGTGCTACCCTAGGTGGCTTGGGATAAGGTGGAAATACCTAAGGAATGGGGAGGATGGGGAATAAAAGACCTATCAGCTTTTGGACCATATCTAGCTGCAAAATTGGGATGGAGACTAATAAAGATGGAAAACTAGTGGACGTAGTGGTCAAGCGAAAATACATTGATCCCATTCCTTTGGAAAAATGGATCTGGAGGCCAAACAAGAATAATGGGAACACATTAGTGGTGTAGAAAGCTACTATAGATGTGTTTAATATCATAAAATAAGGCCTCTCCTGGCAGATTGATGTTATAGAAATATTTGGGCACATCAACCCCAAACTCATATGTCGATGATATTAGGGATCATCAACCCCTAAAAGAGTTTTTTTATACCCTAAATAAGCTTAGTCAACTGAATGCCTCATTCCCCAAAAGTTCCATCTCAAAAATCATCCAGAAAGTGCCTAAACTAAACCATATCTGAAAGCCCTATGTTAGGGTGAGATGCATCTCACCTGCTACACTATCTAAGTGAGATGCATCGCAATTTAGCCCTTTAGTAAGTGCAATGGGTGAGGTTGGACAAAATTCTGGGATAGTTTGTGATTTGGTTGCTCATGAAATCTTCTAGAAACTTCTCTTGTGCCACTTGCCTCTCTGAATTTTCCCAAGCATGACCAAGGGAACTAGGAAACCATCTCCAATTCCCAATTCCCCTCTCTTGTGGAACTAATTTCAACAAATGGAATGGCATTCATCATCCCCATCGATGACTCACCCTCTTGTAATCATCTATAGAAGGATCTCCCATCCAAGAGATCAAAAGGCTGAATTATTCTGAGTTGTAAGGAAGTGCTGCTAGTTTTAGTATTGAGGTGAGAGCATTGTGTTATTGTTGGCATGTTCTTGCTGATTCGGGAGGATGGCACTAGATTAGACTTCTTATGGGTTGTAATTCTCATTGATATCAATAAAGTTCTTCAATATTTTTCCCAATTGATTGTGTCAACTATAAATGCATTCTTTTGTTTATCATATTTTTTATTCTATGATGTTTATGTTGTGATGGATCATTATGCTTTAATAGGTCTTTGTTTTTGTAGCTGTGCAAGTACTCTCCAAACGTGTTAAGTACAGGGAGGAGTTACGAAATCAACCAAAGGAGAGGGAGATCAAGTGAGGATTCAAGAGAAAGTTATAGGTTGGCTCTTCATAATCTTTCTCTTATTTGTCATTCATAGGAAAAATAGTGAATTGTTTTAACTGTTGTTTCTAGGTTATCTACCAAACCTAGAGGGTTAGCATTTCTTAGAAATACTAATTTTCCTGGAAACAAATTAGCAACTCCACTGGGGGAACCAGATGATTTTTTGTTGCTATTTGTTGTTCTATGTTAAATTATTTAAACTATAGACAGACTCTGAAGCTAGCCAGGAAGCTTTCGAACCGCTCTTGTTATGCAATTGCATAGTAGATAAATGTTGCTTCAGTCAATCTTTGGTTTAGTTTATGAATGAAACATTTTACTTGAAAACACATCTAGATTCCCTTTTGGTATCTTAGTAACCTCTTAGGACATTCCTTCATACTTTGCTTATTATTGTTCAGCAAAATCAGGCTTAATCCATTGAAAACTCCTGCAAATTTGAGCCAAAAACACTTTCAGAATCGCTCCCTGTGACCATCTCACCTGCCTGAACTATAACCTAAGATGCATCTCACTTCCTGAATGGGAAAAGTATGATGCATCTCACTAGCTTCAAAGGTGTTGAGGCCTCAGAAATCGCTGCCACAACATTGGGGGATAACCACCCGGTCCGGACCTTAGTGCAGCTCCTCATCTGTTTGGAATGGTGGCTCCGACTGGAGATAACGGGACCAGTTTCCCGATAATGCAATAAAAGGGATGGATGGGTGATGAATAGTTTGCTTAAGTGATAGAAGACTAGCTTATTCTATTGACAAAAATAGGGAAACTAATACTAATCCTGGGAACAACTTATTCATTCAGAATGCAGCATTAAATAATCTTTATCTATCTAATAGGCATATAGATGACTCTGTAAAATAAATAAGAGACATTCAATCATTGAAAGATTACTTCATGTGAATAGTCACAATGAAGCGATAAATACAAATTACTGCATTCACTATTTATATCATCGATACATATATAGAATTGAAAGGGAAGCATGCGATAAACAACCAATAGTGGAATGCATAAGGAATGCTATGAAAAACACACACACACACACACACACACACATATACATATATATAAGCGATAATAGCAAGATCGATTTAAACAACAATTTATATAGCGAAAATGAGTACAGACGCAGATAATAGTACCATGTGAGCTGCAGATCAATCTGAAATATCAATCGCTATTCAAAATTCCTTCTTCAACACAGAAATGCTTTCAAACAATGACAATAGTGCACATTTGCATAAAAGCCTTCCTCAT
>APFE030243051.1:0-13092 GCA_000404065.3 Pinus taeda
GGAAATCCCATCATCCTTTGTATTAGTTGTCTGAAGATTTACAACATAAGAGTAACAGAAGAGATATCAAGAGATTATATCAAGAGATTTCTTACATCCGGAGTCCAACCCCTGCTAACAAAATGCAAGGGGAAATATATAGAAGTTTTTACAAAATATCTCAGGCATTGAGTCATCTGAGAGGGAAATATCTGCTTTTACTCGTACAGGGTTTGCAGATGAGAAGTTATTACAATCTTAGTGAGTTTAAAAAGGCTCTTAACTCCTGTCAGAGCAATTTTGACCTTTGAGGTTCACGGAGTCGGTTGAGCGCTTGGCATAACTGCTGAGTGACGTGGCTGTGCAACTATTGACTTGCTGTGTGTTCTCGGTCCTGCCACCTATGCCTGCTGAGCCTGCTGTTGTGGCCTGAGTACCTGTGCTGTTGGCTCAGCCCCTGTCTTCATACCTGCTGATGTGTCTTTGTCCTGCTGTGTATGAGATTCAAACTGTTTGTTGAGGAAAAAACCGCAATTACTGACTTTGGTTCAACAGTAACTGAATCAATTCCTGCCATGTATCTAGTGGAGGCAACTGATGCTTCAAAATTGACCCCATGGTCTCATCAGCCTCTGTATACTTATAAAAGTGAGGGGGCTCATCAAATAAGTGTGCAATTTCATTTCTAATAAAAAATAAATTATCTATTCTATCAAAAAGAATTTGCCCTGTTACTGGGCCTACTTCTGAAGATGTACTGGGTGCTTCAACAATCTGTGTTGCTGCAAAACTGCTTACTCTCTTGACATATTTCTCATGTGAGAGTAATTTTCCTGAATCTAATAGGCTGGGGAGCCCCCTGTCCTGTAAATCCATGAACCTGTTCTGAAACTTATTGATATCAGCTTGCATATCCTGGATCCTTCTTTCCAGGGTCTGAATCAGGCTCCTCATTGTCAGGACTCTTTTGATTAGGGAAATGGTCTCTGTTCTGTTCCCAATCCCCATTCTTACTAGCTGGGAGTTTGTCCTGTAATTTAGCACCTCTATCATCTTGGGGGCAATCTCAGGCATGTTGCCTAGAGCTACCCTTGCCCTGTGCAGTTCTTTTCGTTCTCTTCCTATGAGTGCCACTTGCTCATATATGGCCTCAATATATTCCCATTGGTTGGTTATTGACTGTCCAATGGTGGTCCAGATGACTTTCTTGAGCTCTGCTATAACTTTATCTAAAGTGAGCTCTTTTTCCAGCTCTGCAATCCTCTTCTTCAGGGCCTTTACCTCCCTTTCCCTCTCAGCCACATTTTGCTTTGATTTGTCATATTTCTCATTTATTTTTGCTAGGCTGTCCTGGGCTTGGCTGAGCTCAGACATCTGGCACTCCAGTACCTATATTTCTTTCCTCAGCTTCTGCATGTCCAGGCTTTCAGCCTGCTCTGTTATTGGTGCTGTGGTGGTTGGAGCTTCTTGCTGCACTTGTTGGCTGGGAGGGGCAGTGTCTTGAGGGGTTTCCTCAATATTTATTGTCTCTGGAGGTGGCTGAGAGGACTGCCCTGCCTCCTTCTGCTGCAATGCTGCTTCCAATGTGGCTTCTGATTCCTGCAACTTTTCTTGTGTTTCAATCAGCTCCTTGTATAATGTCATGAATAAGGAAGCTGCATCCTTTTCTTGCCTCCACTCGGCAACCTCATCCGTCTGTGGGTGGAGAGTTGGGGGGATCTTCAATTTCTTCTTTATTGCAGCCGTGTCTGCATCCCTCAGCTTGTGGACTTGTTGCACAGCCTTAACATCATTGGGGTCATGCCCAAACTCTATTATTATTTCCTCTAAGGCCTTGATCCTATTATCTTTAGCTTGACAGGAAGCCTTCTCCAACTCAAGCTGTGCTGCAATATTGTTCAGGCTATTCTGCAGCCTATAATTGACCAAGGTCTTATCTGCCAAGGTGGCATAAACCATCTCACCCATCTGTTTGTGAAGCTCAATCTGATCCATCGGGTGGATGTCTTTTGACAGGACCTCCAGATTAGTCCTGATGTAGTCTGCAGCTGTTTGTGGTTGTTGCACTGTTGGAGTGAAGTGGCTCATTGTCATCTTTCCTTCCTGCACATCAAATGCAGACATGAGCCTTTGTTGATTTGCAGGAGCCATGTTTAGCAGGTGATTGTAGAGCTGGATCTTTATTGGCTCACTCATTCTTTTGGCGTCTTTGAATTTCTCTTTTATGCTTGCACCTGTTCCCTGCTGCTGCCCTGAGGAGCTCACCTCCCCTAATCCTGCCTTGTCTTGTTCCTGCTGCAAGGAGCTGGCAGAAGCCTCCATACTTGGCATTTCCTCCTCTGAGAAGGGATTTAACCTTTGCCTCTTCTCTGATGTTTCAGTGAGGGGAGTCTCCCTCTCTCTTTTTCTGCTAATATCCTCCCTTTGAGGGGTTTGGAGGATGGAGGAATCAACTCTGGAATCCTATCTTGGAGGCGCCATTGGTGTTGTATTTTCTTGGGTAGCCATTTGGGCCTCTCCTTTCTGCTTTTCCTGACCCTGTTGGTCTCCTTGTTGCTGTTCCTGCTGGGGCTACTGCTGTTGGCCCTGTTGGCTCTGTGTTTCTTCCATAACTTTACCCTTGCCTTTGCTCTGCCCTTGATTGATGGTTTGCACTGCCTCTTGCTGTGTTGCAGAGGATGAAGCAACTGCTGCTGCTTGAGGTTTTGGGAGAGCAGGTACCTGAGAAGGACATTCTAAGTCAGCCATCTTTAACAAATGCCTTCTAGCTCTTTCAACTAGCTCTTCTTGAGTCACAAGCTCTTCTAGTGTGTTTCTTCTCCACTTTGGTTGATTGACATGTCTTTGAATGTGGAGCATGCTCTCATGCTCATAGCTGGAGAGTTTGCATTTCTGCCTTCTCAAGGATATGAAGTTGTTAGGGTCATAGGGCTTCCAAAGGAAGCTTTGTTTTAGGCGAAGGCCTTCTAACATCCTGTCTGCCTGTTTCCATCCTTCTCTCTTGTTTAGGACAAGGTGGCCAAGTTGGTTTCTCACTTTAAGCTGTGCCTTTTTGCCCCTTCCTGCAAAGTGCACCTGATCGGCATTGCCCATTTGCCTGAAATACTCCAAGGCAAAGAGTCTCATGGGCACATACCTGGGCAGCTTGTATGGGCGCAGCTCACACCCGTATATTCTGATCACAGTGAAGTGTTGGTAAAAGTACCAATCCCCTATGCTGTAGGCACTGGATAGCTGCAGAATCCTCTGCATCTCATCAGTTATTCTTGGTGGAGGCGAAGTCATAAAGAGAGACATAGCTGGATGGATGAACAGGTCTATGAACTTTGAGTATGTGTATGGGGAGTATGTGAGGATGTGGAAGACTGAGGTCCAGTATACCACTGACCTTGGGTTTCCTGCTGCATCAGTTCTCTTGATCTCAAAAGAGAACTTCTCATGTTGGTGGTACATAATGAGATGATAAATGTATGAGGTGTATCTGAACACCCTCTCTCTGGACAAGTGTGGAAATTGCTCATGTATCTTGTCTGAGATATATGTAGCATAATCATAACAAATGGGGGTCTTACTAGGGGAAAACATTGTCATCATCACTAGTACAGTTTCCTCTATAAACTCCATTGATTTGTATCCCAACACTGAGCTTATCATGTATGCCAAATCCAGACCCAGTTGATTTAAATAGCCATCAAAGATGGGAGGGTGCAACACTGTGTCAGAGTGTTTGATAAACAATTGATTCAGCTTTAGGATCTCTGCTTCTGTCAGTATCTTGGCTCCTTGGTTGATTAGGTCCAGCAAGGATAAGGGAACTAATTTCTTTTGGGTTTTGAACTGGAGCATCTCCCTGATGGCCTCAGGGGTGGTGTAAAACACTACTGCACCTTGAGGGTTGAGCACAGCCCTCTGCGTAGGGTCATAGCAAACAACACATAGGTGAATCAGGTCAGGGAACTGATTGACCTGAGGTAGCTTGAAGATTGGGAGGGAGGATTCCCAAATACCTAGAATATCTGCTCCATCTCTATGCCTGGTTCTAAGCTCATTTAGCAGATGAATGTGGAATTTGCACTTAGATGGGCAGTCCTCTGAGATTTGGTAATCTAGGTCTGCCAAATCTTGCCACTCCAGCTCTCTTTGGGGGGCGTTCAGCGGAGTAACATTGAGGGCTACTGCTGCCTTAGGAGTATCCATGCTTGCTTGAATGCTTATTGATAAATAAAGAACGTGTTATCTGAGAGTGAAGGTTTTCAGAGGAATGTAGGTTTGCAGAAGAGGTTTACATCAATTGAAATATTGTTTGGCAGTCTATGAAGGTTATTCACCGTGTTTAGCAGACCTCCTTTGATAATTCAGGAGCAGGTTATGTGTTATGGTTCACGATTGCGCGAACAGAGAAGGGTTTTCCCTAAAATTTCTAGTGTGAAATGGCTCTACCAGTGCAATTCGACCGTTTAATTCTCTGAGGGGGAGCTGAATAAGTTTGTTTTTGTGGTGAATTCTTAAGCTTGTGCCGTGTTGAGGTAATTTTTACAATTTGCTGTGAACAAACCAGGTTGCAAGGAGGTAGATGGGCAAATACCTGTTTGACAAGTTGTTCAGGACGAAACAACAGTTGGGTTGGCGCTTTGAGCTTCTGTGGATGGTCCGGAGTTGGCTGGTAAACTGTTCATCGTAATATGCATGCAGACAGAGCAGAGGTGCTTTTTACCAAAAATGATAAAAAGGTGAAAAATCGTGAAAATATGACCTTTTTTGGCTTATTGGCGCGCTTTTTGAGTGACGTCAGCATGACGTCAGCATGTGGGTCCGGGTCGGATGACGTCAGCAGGACGTCATCAGGTGACGTAGCGGCCTGAGACCGGTCCACGGGGCGATGAGGTGGCGGCCAGGTGGACGAATGGAGGACATGGTGCGCGGTCATGGCGCTGACGTAGGTGACAGCGGGGTGGGGACGTGGGTGGACAGGTGTCGCCATATCGGGCCCCCTCCTGCACGGCAAGGAATCTGTCAGAGGGGGCTCCGACGGAGTTTGGGAGATACGCGTGTCCCCGCGTGACGTAATCGTCTGACAGATATCAGAAGGTATCTGTCAGACATCGGGGGCCTTCCGAAATCCACGAGAACCGTTGATCTGCAGGCGCGCGATCGGACGGCTGTCAGGCAAGGAATCTGTACGGCGGATATGGTTAACATTTTTTAACGGTCGGACGTCGGGCCCATTCGAAATTCCCGTTGGCCGTAGATCTGGCAAGGCCGCGATCGGACGGTTGTCGGGTCAACAAGCTGCACGGAGGATAATAGTCAGCGGGCAGATTACAATATAATATTTATCGGCAAGTACGCCCGGCGGGACCCTCTAGATTATGAATGATTTTCAATAGTTTTTTATGATCTTCTTTAATAAAATCATATTTGCCCGGCGACGTTAGGAAAAGGCAAAACAAAGGTTTTCCATGCAATTTTTTCATACAAGGCATATGGGGGTGAAACTTAGGATAAGCGGGTTTCGATGGATTTATATGAAAAAAAAAGGGGCACATTGGCTCCCGACCTTAGGATAAGGCGGGGAAGGTAGGTTTCATCATATTTTTTTCCCTTTAGTGGTATAAGGGAGCTCAGAAGGGTTTCTCTAAGGGTTTTCAGGCAAAAATGGAGAGTTGACTAGGTAGATGGGTTCAGATGGAGAGAAGGGGTTAGACTTGGGTTCTTGACCTTAACCAGATGTTAATTCAATGCCCTGGGAGTGGAAATTATGGCTATAGTGCCAAGAAGGGGATATTTATACACTGTGTGGGGTTTATACACCATGGTGTTATAATAATAGGGGAAGTGAAGTATAGGGAGCTAGATAATAGAGTTAGATGTTAATGTGGGGGGGAAAATATGAATGAGGATCAGTACAACTAAGTTTTCTTGAAAACAACTTAGTGTAAAGAGTAGATCAAAATGAAAAGATTTTTGCACAAGAAATGTGGCTTTTAAAGGCTATAAGAACCACCATAAAGCTTTGAGTTTCTCTTATGTACACAGCTTTGTAAAGGGGTGTTAGTAATGAGTGATATACAAATGGAAAAGGGAAGTTAGTCATGCTCCACTGTGTTGCTTTGCCTGTATATGGTTAGCAAAGTTGATCTTGGGAGAAACACCACTTCTGCGACCCCATCTACCTACCCAACTAATTTGCCTAACATTTTTTATTTCTTCTTGGAGGGTGCACTTGGACTTGCAAACCCTTTGTGTGCCTTTTCTTTTCCATTGGCTTTTTGCTTTCATTTCCTATCTAGCACTAACCTTATTTCTTCCAAGGCCCCAGATTAAGCAGTTGGGAACCTTAGTTTCTTTGCCTAACTACTGATCTGCCAAGTTTAAACAGTTTGGACAGATTTCTTTCTCTATTCTACAACATAAATTGAAAACATGGCATGACCTAGATTAGACTGTTGGGTCATCCATAAAAATTTTGATAGGCCTGAAGGCATGTACACACCTTGCCTTCTTTTGCAAATATGGATCCTTTGTAGCAGCAAAGTGGAGCATATTTGGTACTTGAATTTTTCCAATCATGAAATATGAAACCTATTGGTATAGGTAACCAACAGATTGGATCGTGAAATTCAAAACATTCCTCTTGATGATCCTAAAACCTTTGAGAGAAATATTTTCCAATTAATGTTGTGGAATCAGGATGAGAATCTTGCAAGGGAAAATAAACTTGATCATATTCAAAAAGCTTGTTAAGATAGTAAGGACCAGACATAACCATCAGTGGAGGATGAAATACCAAAAATACTTGAAAAGTGTCTAAATTTTGAGATGATAAACCATAAATATAATCTAATGTACAACAACCATCATAGGATATATTAGTGGGAAAATGATCAATTGAACGACATTTTTCATGATTAGACAAATTGATTAAGGCACAAGATTCTCGGTCAATGGAGGATGAAGATAAATCAGTATGAAATTGATACATCAAATAGAACCAACATTTATTGACAATGAAGAGGGTATTTGGTGCGATGAAGAAAATAATCAGTATCATAATATTCACAAGAAGAATTAGGAGTTGATTAATTTCAAAATAATGTGATAGGAATTAATATTTAGCCAAAGATAGTTTTTAGAATGATAAACTTCATGACTTCGCTTATCCACGAAAGGTATTAATTCCAAACTTGAGTTTGATATAATAAATTTTGATGAAGATAAATCAACTGAAATAATACCTTTAATCTGATTGGAGACCAAATATTGAAATTTAGAAAAACTTTGTCTAAAGTACCAAACATCTTTCAAGAAGGAAATTGCATTTAGTGAAACCATGCAAACAAAAGAATTTTTTGAGAATATCTTAATCTGATTTTAGTTTGGGGGCCTTAATAGAGTTGTGATAACCTAACATGACCATCAATGAAATTTGATAGTGCCTTGACTTCTTGGTGAGTCCCGATACTTTCAACAATTGTATAATTTCATTTTGAGGATTGAATCGGATTATGCATGGTGTGTGGACAACTACTACCAGTAATTTTGACTAGATCACTACTATCCATATGGTAGACATCTACATCACATATTTGTTTATAACTTAGATATTCAACAAATATATTACCCAAGTAATAAGGTTCTTGCACATCTAAATATGTATAGATTGAATGACTTTCAAGAGTAACTTGAGTAGAAGAATTTTCTTCATGAAAAACTAAAAATGGAAAGGGATGGAAAGGATATTCAATGATTTCTTTGCTTTCCTCTTCATCATGAATGATCTTACCACCATGTGTCAATTCAAAATCTAACTCATTAGAAGAAGTATCTCCATCACAAGTTAATGATTTATAAAAGGTGGAACACAAGGGATAGTGAGGTAAAGATTAATTTCTAATATGAACATCTTCTTTAATCAAATTAGATTCAAGATCTAAATATTTCAAAACAAAGTTCTCTCAAGAAAATAAATGATCAGAAGGTACACTACGATAACCATCATTATATACAATAACACGGTCATAATGAACAGGTTGGAGGTTGTCCAAGAATTTAGATTGATTAGGAAAATCAATTTCATTTAATACATCACCAAGTTTTCTAGATTCAAAATCAACCAAGGATGGGAGATCATTATATGAAATGGAGGATTATGAAAAAGAGAATAAAGATCAAAATAAACCTAACCTTGCTACTCCTCTACCTATGAAAAGTGACTACCTTTCTCTTGATCGGTACTTGGATTTAAACATGACTGATCAAGCGAATCAAGGGGCAACAGATTATGAGAAAGAGATGATAGAGGAGGAAAAGAATAAAAATCATATTCAAGACTCAAGTTATGAGTATTAATACTGTTTGGTGAAATGGAGGTATTAATCTCCACCATAGGCTTCATGAACCATTCCAAATTATCCTCAATCAGATTAGGATCATGGGAAAAAGATTATGGTTGAGAAGATGGATTAGGAAATTGATTTGCAGATTTCCAACCTTCAAAATTATCGCAAGAAGACACCCAAATCAATACTTTAAAAGGAGGAGTACAAGGAACCGAAAGAACAATAGGCTCTTCTTCTAAGATTGGGGAGTCTCACAATTTTCAAAAGTTGGGAGATCAGGAACATCTGGGAGTTTATATTCTCCCCAATTTAAAGAGATTTGAACCAAATGTTCAAAATTTTGCTTAAATAAATACCAATCCATATCTTCTTTAGGAAACCCATAACATAAATGAACGAATTTGTTATAAAAATACTCAAGTGTTTAATTAGGATCCATTCTAAGTCAATTAATTATTTTATAAAGATCTTGGTAATCATACCTATCAAAATCTTAATGAAGATCCTAAAGAAATTAAAAAAAATAATGAATGGAAGAAAATGGTAAGGGATGACACCATTGATTAACATGACCTTAAATAGTGAGGGTGAGAAGAATACACATAACATATTCATCATCAAATTCAATAGATTTACAAAGCCCAAGAAAACAGTTTATGTGTTTGGACAAAACCGTACCACCCTAGGCATCAAACCTGAATTGAGACAAGACATGAACAATTTTCGCGGAGATTGAAAGTTTACCAGAAGATAGTTTACAAAAACACTCTTGGATTATTATTTGAGAATGATAAATTAAAGATAACAAATTAAACACAAACTCAAAGGGCACAACTTTTCATTTGGCCCTCCTTCTAGCACCAAAATGTTAATGGTGATGGATACCACCAACATACAAGGGGGTCTCTACGATGTGAATTCCAAATTATACCTCACACCATTTTGAGTAGGAGCTCCATCCAAGTATTGACTTGGCTACCGTAATCATAAGGTTCACCTTGGTTTCAATGAATAACATAAGAGATTATATACATAACCTTTGAAAAAACAAGTAAGTTGACATTATGAAACACCGATTGTAATGTGTAAATGGAGACTTTCATGAGAGGGGAGATGAAAGTGAACCTCTAGAAGGAAGTAAAATTACTACCTAAGAGACACACACAAGAAAAGAAACATTTGTTATTTATCTAGCAAATCTAGTTCACTTAGACACAATGGGCATTAAACCACATACAACACACCTTTAACAAGATAAGCATTGAGACCACCAAAATAGTTCAATTTCCTTAGTACATATGAAAAAAACATATATAGAAAACATCCATAGAATAGTCCTGAGACATTCACAATACATGCATGAAAATTTGTTGGATCCTCGATCTTCAATTATAAGATTAAACATCCAAGCACATAGTTACAATAATGAGGCACTAGTTCCAATAGTGGAACATTAAGTCAATTCTTGCTTCTCCAAAGAATAGTTTTCTCTCCTATGCCAAGTAGAGAAGCCAAGAATAGCTCTCCAAAGGCTAAGCTACCAAAATCCTTTTGCTTGAGTAATGAGGTTTCTTTTATAACAAGAGGAATGACCTTTCATGTCCTCATGACCCTTGGATTACCCTCATGAATCTTAGAATTTTTGTATGTCCTTTGTACTTCTAAACAACTCTTGAACTTCTAAATGACTTTTGGACTTCTATACAATCTTTGTCCATATATGGCTATGTAACTCTTCATGTTCCACATATGACTCTTAGACTTCCATACATTACATTTTTTCCTATATATCATTGCATTCAACATGATGATGTGGCATGACACATGGACACACATTGACCATTATGATGACCCTTGTATAAGTTACAACTTGACAATGATGACATGGACTTCATGATGAGGTGGCACGGCCAATTTTTCTTCCTTACTACTTCATCTTGAATTTTTTATGATGAATCTGATCTATGCTTCATCTTCATGCAAGATCTACTTTTTCATTTGTCTTCATCCTCCAAAGGGTCTTTAATCAATATCAGAATCCTCTGAGTCATCATGCAATGTCTTCTTTATGTTTTGGTCCATGATAAGATTCATGTATTCATGATTTTTCTTCTTTATGCTTCTTCTCTGCAATTGTTCTTAGTTATTTATTTACCATCTTCCTTTAGAATCACCTTGTCATGCTGAGATAGTACTCCTGCTAATGAATATCATTCATGACAAGGCAAGATCAGTCTCAAAAAAATTTATTCTATTACTACCTAGCTCATGGAATGGTATTCTCATTATAGATTTGTGAGGGGGTTAAAGGAAGAAGGCGTGATTAAGAGGGCACAATCAAACTCATGAAGGCTCAAATGAGGCCTTCAAGATGTGATTGTGCACTCAAGCAAGAGAGAGAACACCAAGTGTGCAAGGGCACGCCCCGAAGAAATGAAGGATTGAGGCTTCAGGCCTTCAAGGTGCACTCATGGTCTCAAAGACACTAAGAAGCCACAAGATACACTCCACAAAGATAAAATGACTAAGGCTTCTGTCCTTGCAGCGTTTAAGGTGTGTTGTGATCATGAGGAAAACAAGAGAGAAATGACACATATCGAAGATACGAAGGAGAAACACTCAAGCCTTCAGGATGTGCTCATGCACTCAAAGTGGGTGAAGTTCTTCATGTTGAAGGAGTGTTGTCAAGATTTAGTCTTTGTGACTATGACATGCCCTCAAAGGGAAAAATGAAGCTTTTTGCTTCATGATTGAGCCATGGTCTCTAAGGATTAGTGCTTCGTGAGTGTGCAATATACTTTAAGAGAATAATTAAGCGTTGTGCTTCATGAATGCACCATGGTTCAAGGAGGATGTAATTATTTGAGTCGAAGGAGATCACTCATCATCCCAAAGTGTGCTCATTGTTTTTAAGTTTGCTCAGGCTCTCAAAGTGTAATTTTTAAGGCAAGAAGGTCCTTGTTTGTCCAAAATGCACTTGTTAGAGGAGAGAAGGTCATTGTTCTTCTGAAATGTGCTTTTTCACTGAGTGTTTGAAGTGCACTTCATTGTTTTGAAGTGAAACCAAGATTGGGAGGGAAAAATTATCTCTAACAATGATTACTTCTTCATCTGGAATGCAATTTTCATTTAGGGAGGTAGCACAAGGCTAAGTGGCTTATCCATAGGAAGTACTAATGCATCGTGAGAGGGAGGATACCTTAGAAAAGACTTAGTGCACAAGTATGGGAGGAAATATACATAACTTAGGCCCATTAATAAGTTGTGATTATCACCTAGTAAGAGGGTTAATTCCTTTAGAACTTTGTGTTGGGATGAAGGACCAAGAAGAGCTCTCACAATGGCTAGGTGTGGAACCAACGAAGTAGGAGAAAGACATGCATCCTAACACGACTCAAACATGGGATGCACACATAAATTCCATCAATACAAGACAATGGAATTAAAAAGACTCGTGAACAACAATCACATCTTAAAACAACAACAAAGTGACCTATTTCTAAGTGTGATAGTTAAAATGCCACATTACAACACTTAGAACACCAGTTATGATAGAAGTGACGATTGCAGATGAAAGGTGTGCTAAGTTGTAGGAATGTTTCTAGTGCATCTTCCAATGATATGTAAGACCACCTAATGCATTGGCATGCACCATAACTAACTTTGGTGATGTGCAAAGGTGTGACCATTCAGGAGTGAAAATCACAAGAGTGGCACTTGCAACATGAGGATAACATGAGACGACACTTGAAAAATATGAACGATCTTGAAATAGACACATTCAAGAGAAAATATAACATGAAAAATCCACTTATTAAAGAGAAAGAAAGAAAAATCAACAGTCGCAAATTTAAAAGCGACACTTTTGAAAGTGAAAGTGCACAAAAGCGACAATTGAGAAAACAGTACAAACACAACAAAGTGCAGGAGACTTTTGATGAAAGTGTGCGACTATCATCATGACTTGAAAATCACATAGGCACTATCTCGATGGATGGTGCTATGTCTATTCAATATTTCATAAAGGAAGTGTTCTCATGAAATCATTAAATGTTATGCATGTGAGTGCAAATGAATTGACAATTTGAAATTAGGAAGAAGACTTGACCGCTTTGCAAAACATCAAACAATCATGGAGTAAGCATAGAAAGATATATAATAATATCCTTAGTAGGATCCAAAATTCAAGTGCAGGAAAAAATTTGGAGGGTGTTGATCATAGCAACAACAATTTGGTAAATTTATACACAACAGGAAAGTTATAATTTTTAGCTCATTGTGTCTAGTAAAAGTTACTTCTTGGTGCATTTGTTTTTACCAAACATGACATGAATAAATATTAAAATATATATCTTGTTGCATTCGTTACCTTGAATGTTCCATTTTTGTGTGAAAATGTTATTCATATGCATGGATGTGAATTGTGTTTTTACGCAACACATCGAGAAATAAAAAACACCAATCTTTAAGTGGTGCATTTGGTAAATTGATACACACTAGGAAAGTTATACTTTTTACCATGGTATGTCATAAAAGTCACTTCCCAGTGCATCTTTTTTACTAAATTCACTGCATGTATAAATATTAAAAAAATATAGCTTAGTGTGTTCGTTAACCTGAATTTTTTGTTTCTATGTGAAAAGGTTATTCATATGCACCAGTGTGAATTGTATGTTGACGCGTCACATCAAGAAATATAAAAACCAATGTTTAAGTGGTGCGTCAAGTAGTTGTATGCACCATTGTCTATGCTTTATTGGGTTTTATGGCACAC
>APFE030243055.1:0-17378 GCA_000404065.3 Pinus taeda
TTCCGCGCTGGCAGCGCGGCAGATACATTGGCCTCCGCCCGTCAGCGCGTTTATTTCATTGACAGACGCGATGATCCAGTGAACTTAGGAAAGGAGGGTTTTTTAGCCTTTTTGAGGAGCATGAGTATAGGTGAATGTGGTTTTATGGCACAGTAAAGAGACTGACATGATGGTGGTGACATTTTACTGTGTAACACACTACATTGCATAGGCTACTTTGTTGAGATTTAGTTTTGATACATACATTCCATAATCATTGTTATTGCAAAGTCGGAGATGCTAATTTAGTAATTTGACTGCTATTGCATACTGGTCACAGGGAGAATGCTAGTGAAATAAAGGCCAAATTCATTATAAAGGCAACCAATCATCCCACAGATCCAGAAGATGACAAGGTTAATTAGACAATCAATTAAATTTGTAGAGATTTTGGATTAATTTGACTTCTCTCAGGTTTCTTAAATTCAACTCTATTATGTAATATTGGATGCATGCACATGCATTTCAGATTCTATACAAGAAGGGTGTTGTAGTACTACTATACATATATGCAAATGTCTGTGGTGTGATTGTTAGCTACTTTGAGTGGGTTCAAGTATGTATCCTTGAGGAAACTAATTTTTGAACTTGATTATACAAACTTCAGTCACGATGCTTTTTCATCTACATATGGTTGACTTGCCAATTTGCTTGTGTTTATTTGTATGTTATTTGATGATTATGTTATTGAGGTTGGTGAATTGATGCTTTACAAGATAGGAATAGAATTGTATTTGTTGCCTGAATTATTTTTCAGATCTCTGACAGCGATATAGGTTGAGTTGGGTGCATTGATGATATACTAAATTGAACATTGATGATCCGTTAAATTTCTTGCAATACTACCGCATATGAAATGATAGACTTGCTCGTTTTTTTTTTTTTTTTAACAAAGTCGGTTGCTATATTAGTGGCTGAAAAAAAGAAAGGGAGTCCAGGCTCCTGAGGTACAATAGTTGTCGATGATAGCTTGGATCAAGAGATTTACAAAATGGGGATATCTCCTTGATCCTTTTTCTACTGCTTCTGCATCTATCAGTGACTAAGCTACTATGGATTCTTACATATTGGGACATCCAAAATTGACACTTGCAAAACATATTAATCTATGACTATGTGACTGATTTGGCTTGCAGTGGATTCCTCTGGCTGCGGATCCACTCCCTCTTGTTTGGCACTTGAGGAGCTGGTGGCTACAATATTTTTCTTTTCCATCATATATTGTAGGATGGAGATCGATTCTTCAGCATGGCTGCATCGATTTGAGAGTTGGCGAAACTGTTCTTGCAGAGAGGCAACTCTGTGCAAAAAGAGATCTATTTCAGCCTTGTATTTCTCATTCATAATACGATTTTGATCTTCAAGCCTACGATTATGATCTTCAAGTCTGGTTTCCAGGATCCTCTGCTGATCGTCCAGGGTGAGCTGCTGAGCTCTGACTTCTTCAAGCTCGGCTTGCAAGTCTACACAGTGCAGACAGTCCTCACTGCAAGCCATAATAGCGGCTGAGAGACGAAGGAGAGCTGAGCAGGAAGTTTCAAATGCAAGGGAGAGGCGCGCTGAGGTGTTAGGAATAACCGAGAGCGTCGGGAAAGGGTCACTAAGACTACTGAGAGGCGCAGCAGAGAATCTGAGGGCCAGGAGGTTACTGAGGATGCTGAGAAAGGAACAATTTGAGCAGCGAATAACCCAGAAGGCGGAGCGAATCAAGGAAGCCTGGGAGAGTATCTGACAGATAACGTAGAGGGCTAAGCGCTATTGAGACTGCTTCTCAGGCAAACATAGAAGTTGGGCTGAGAGTGCTAACCAACTAAAAAATAATGAACTTGCAGGGGAGATATAAGGGGCGGATTGAGGGGCGCAGGGGGGGCAGGAGGAGCTCCTGAAGCAGGAGACGCGGCAACTCAAAAGGAAGGCAAGGGGAATAACAAACAACTGTGCGCAAAAGAGATAGAAGGGAGGGGTTAAAATAGCAAAACATTGGGAGAGGGACCAGAGAGGGAGAAGACAGGTCACGGGATACAAGCTGGTCTACGAAAAATCTTGAGGCATCCTGAAGCCAGATCTTACAGTGGATCCACCGGCATTTTCCATTTGACTGTCGCTGGTGCAGGGTATGGTAATGTTTGCCTGATGTTGTGCTACGATGGTGTAGAGGATCGTCGTCTTGACAGCCCAAAGATTACATTTTTCACACGCTTTTTCAGTGGTGCTGGATTGGACGCTGCTGTTTTTGTTAAAATTCATGGAATAGGTTGATCTGCTTCTGAAGAATTACAGCTGAGGGTACCAGCTGGCCTCCCGCACGCTTTATTGGCCCTTTCATCCGCCTCCTTGTTTAGGCTGCGGAGGACATGGAAGAAGTGTATCTCGTCTATATTCTGAAGGAGGAGCCGATTACAGAGAATAACTTGCTGCAGCTTAGTGTTGGGCGAGTTCTGTTGATGTATCATTAATCGAATTACTATTGAGGAGTCCCCAAATACCTTGACTCTTTTAATTCCCAGTTTACACAGTTGGATTAGGCCCTGATACAGAGCTAAAGCTTCGGCTCTGTTATTTGTTACCTTGCCTAAGCTCCACTCATAACTGAGAATGTGTTCCCCGTTTTCATTAAGGATTAGACCCCCTGCTCCAGCTATGCCTGGATTTGATTTTGAGGCCCCATCGAAGAAAAGAGAGTGACAATTGTTCCTTTGTATCCAACTATTAAATTCTTGCTCTTTGAGTCTAACCTCCCAAGGTCTGTCCTGCCTCTTGTTCGGTGTGTCCTTCTTGAAACTGCCCTGGATATGATGTTGCCTTTCCAGAATATAACTTATTATGGTTCGCTCCTCCACTGTGAAGTTTGATGCCTTAATTTTCCCTGTGGTGTTGATTGCAATCGCTTCCTGAGCAAGGCTTTTGGCTTTGATGCAAGTTGTTCGAACATTGGGGCTTTTATTTTGAAAGATTTTTTTTGTTTCTTGCTAGCCAGATTCGCCACAACAGAGTGTGGGGGAGAGTGTCCCAAACTCTTTTCACCAAGCTGCTCCTTTTATCTTTCCAAGGGCAGCTTTTTTTCCAGATATAAATTGTCTCAGCTATGCTATGCTGAGGATTCCAAGTTAGGTTGCCGAGAGAGGACGTCTTTCTCAAACATTCAATAGCAAAGGGGCACTCTATAAATAAGTGGTGCATTGTTTCTTCAGCGTTGCAACAATTGGGGCATCTTGAAGGGCCATTGATTCCTCTTTTGTTTAAGTTCTCTGCTGTAAGAATTTTGCCCTTTAGAAGGAGCCATATGAAGAATTTAATCTTTGGAAGGGCTTCTGTGCGCCAAGCAATTTTCCAGTGATTCCATAGAGGCATCTGGAAGGTGCTGTTGCAGATGTATTGATGGCCTGATTTTATAGTATAGATGGATCCTGAAGGATCCCAACGGAAGCTGTCCACTCCCTCTTTTTTAATAGGGGCCTTGCTGTGAAGATGCTTCTTTAGGGAGCTGAGGTTGGTTTCTAATGCTGTGGGGATCTCTGGAAAATACCAACCCATCCAAGCATGGGAGCGGGGGTCCCAATTGGAGATTTGATCCAGGTTATGGAGGCCTCTACTATTGAGATAGTTTATAATTGGGATGGCTTCCTAATGCATGTTCAAGGGTGGAAGCCCCATGATTTTATTTGATCCAAAATTGATATTGTTTCCCCCCGGAACCTTTGAAGTATTTTGCTTAAGAATAGGGAGAGCTTTCTTGCATAGCCGCCAGATTTTGGAGGATTCTCTGTTTGGCATGTTGGAATCAAGGAGATGTTGCCTGGGAAAATTGAGGTATTTGATCTCCAGCACCTTTTTCCACCATGCTGTGGGTCCAGTTATTAACCTCCAAACCATTTTCACACCAAAGGCTAAGTTTAGGATTTTTGGGGATCTGATTCCAAGTCCCCCTCTATCTTGAGATTGAATGACATGTTTCCAATTTACCAAGTTGAACCTACTCTTGTCATTCTTTCCCCCTTGCCAGAGAAAATGGCGAAGAGCGATTTCCAATTTATGATGGAAAATGGCGGGGGCCTGATATAAAGTAAAGCGGTAAAGAGGAAGAGAAGTGATACCTGATTTTAGGAGGATGAGTCTGCCTGCCGGGTTAAGCCACATTGTCCCCCATTGCTGCACTTTTCTTTTTACTTTGTCGATGATCTCGTTCCAAGTTTCCGCCTTCAGAGGCCCCAGACTCACTGGCATGCCCAAGTAGGAGAAGTGATTCCATTCAAGTTTACATGTGACACCAAAGATGCTAGCTATATGCTATGAACCGTTTGATTTGTTATATTCCTTCCATAAACACAGCTTTTATGAAAATTTATTGCCCCTCCTGAGTACCCCATATATTGATCTAGCAGATTCTTAAACCGCCTTGCGATAGTCATTGATGCACCCCCAATGAGTAGTGTGTCGTCTGCAAACTGAGAATGGTTAATGTTTTTGACCCCATTTCCATATTTGATTCCAGTTATAAGACCCACTCTTCTGTTGTGGTCCAAGGCTTGGCTGAATGATTCTGCCATGAGAATGAAAAGGTAAGGGGAGAGAGGGCAACCTTCTATGAGGCCCCGGGTGGATTGAAAGACTTCACCAGGACGGCCATTGACCAGAGGGGAGATCCATGGTCCATAAATATAGGCAGCGATAGTATTAATGAAGGTAGAATCGAAGCCCATATTTTTTAAAACTGCGAACAAGAAGGAGTGCCTTACTCTATCAAAGGCGTTTGCTAAGTCAAGCTTTAACACAAATCCTTTCTCTTGCCTGGATAGGCTCGAGTGGATGGATTCTTGAACCAAAAGGATGGAATCATGGATGTGTCTATTGGATATAAACCCACCTTGATTTTCAGATATCAGGGAGGGGAGAAAAGGCTTGAGTCTCATAGCTAGGATTTTGGTAAAACTTTTGTAAGAAGAATTGCAGAGGGATATGGGCCGAAACCTAGAGAAGGAGGTGGGCCGATTCTCCTTGGGGATGAGAGCGAGGAAAGTGGAGTTGGTGTATCCTTCCAGTTTTCCTTTTCTTTGCACCCATTTAAACATCTTTGCTAGATCTTTCTTAATCAAGTTCCAAAACTCCCTATAGAAGCAGATGGGAAATCCTTCAGGCCCAGGTGCCTTGTCTGGATGCAGAGTCCAGATTGTTCTTTTGATTTCCTCTTCGTCGATTTCACTGTTTAGAATATCATTCAGCTCCTTGGTGACGCCCTTGGGCAAGTGCTGAAGCAAATCTGAATAATCTTCTGCCCCTTGGAGTTCAGTGAGAAGGTCACTGAAATGCTTGGAGGCAACCTTCTTTATGGCCTCTTGAGTGTTGTGCCTATTTCCTTCGCTATCTATGATTGTATTTACATTATTTCTGAGCTTTCGAGCAGCGGCCTGTTTATGGAAATAAGCTGTATTTTTGTCTCCCCCTTGTAACCATAATTGCCTAGATTTAATTCTCCACTTAATTTCTTCCTCTCTATTGACATGAGTTAGCTGCTCATGCAGTGCGTTCTCCTGATCTTTATATTGCTGAGATAAACCTTGCTCTTCTATCTTGGTTTGCACATCTTCTAAGTCTTTTTTAACTTTCTTTTTTGTCTCCTCTGGTTCCTGATAACTATCTCTGGCCCAATCTTTAAGTGCCTTCTTGACGTTCTTTATTTTGGTCTCCCATATGAAGCTTGGCGACCCCTCCACATGCTGTCTCCAGACAGCCTCAACGATCGCTCTAGCTGTGGGATTTCGGATCCATAGAGGGCTAAATTTAAAAGGAATCGGACCAAGAGGGCAATGTGTGTCCAGAATTAAGGAGATAGGATAGTGATCGGAGGCAGAAGTGCTGAGGATGTTGGTATATCCAACAGAAAAAGTTGTGAGGAATGATATATTGACCAGAAATCTGTCAAGGTGTTCCATAATGTTGCCACTTCCTATTCTTCGGTTGCTCCAAGTGTATCTGCGGTTTTTTGGAATTATGTCCACTAATTCATTCTCCTGTATAATTGCTTCTAGATGGTTTCTGAAAGGATCATGAGCAAAATTTCCTCCTCTTTTTTCATTGGCATGCAGAATCAGATTAAAGTCTCCAACGACTATGAGATTTGTAGTGCTTTCACCTTCAATGCTTTCCTTCAAGTTGTCCCAACATATTTCCTTTTCTTTGTAATGATTGGGTACATACACATTGTATATGACTACGTTTCTATCCCCTGTTCTGCTTTCAAGATTGGTTCTGATCCAATTTTGGTTGATAATGGCGGAGTTGCAAATCCATCTATGGTTGTCCCAAATGGTGACTATCCCTCCAGAGGCTCCTCTAGAGCCGCTAATACTTCCTAAGTACTGTTTCTGATGATCTATGATTTTTTTCATTTCTTGTTGATCTTGTTTTGTTTCTTGAATCAACATTATTTCAGGTTTCTCATTGTAAAGTAAATCTCTTAGAGCTGCTATTTTGGAGGGGTGCCCCAATCCCCTGCTGTTCCATGATAGGATTTTCATCATGATGCATTGGGTGTGCGGAGAGGTGCTCGCCTCTCTTGATCTTTGCCAATAGCCTCTTTCTCGTGGTGTCTAATGATGAAGGATTCCATTGGAGTTTGAATGCCCATAGCAATGTCCTTCTAGGCATTCTCCTCTCTGTGTTGCTTGGCCAATTTTCTGCCAGGTCTTGGTTTCTTATACGTATCACTTGTTGCTCCATGTTCTTTTGAGGAACTCCTGGTGGTCCGTGTAAGGGGTGCCTCAAGGGAGGGATGAGAAGAGGAGATCGGAGGCAGATGGGAATCGGAGGGCTCTGAAGCGGGATTGTCAGGAGTGGGATCCTCATTGGATAGGATAAGAATGGGGTTGGAGGAGGAGGGGATAGGCGGGTCTTGAGAGAGGCCAGAGGGGAAGGGGGGAGGGGAAGCAGGGCACTGGATGGAAGGTCCAGGAATGTCAGAATTCAGAGTAGGTCTGGAGGGGGGGACATATTTCTTTTTTTTGACAGGCTCCCAATGTCCATCTTGCTCATCATTATCAATGTTAACAATTTTAGTGCATCTATTCGCAAAATGTCCATATTCATGACATACCTTACACTTGAATGGTATCTGCTCGTAATCCAGCTGCTGAATATGGCTCCAATCGTCCACTTTTAGCTTTATAGCTTCAGGTAGTCCTCTTCCTAGATCCACCTCGACACAGATCCTTGCACAGGCTTGCATGTTGTCCTTGGGCTCGCTTCTATCGATGTATTTGCCAACCGCGTTCCCTATTGCCTTAACCGATTCGTCTCCCCAACAATGTAGCGGAAGATGGGGAAGACGAACCCAAACTGGAACAGCATTGGGGATATCCAGCTCCGGATCAAAGTCAGGGGTCCATTTATTAAGATAGAGACCTCTGGAGTCCATGAAGTAAGGCACGTTTTTAAAGATCAGATCCTTGTCTGCTTTAGATTCAAAATGAAATGTGTAATAGCCTTTCCCACAAAATCTTATTGATATTTTCCCTAGGATCTTGTCAGATCGGTTGCGTTCTACCCATCTTTGCACAGTTCTTGGTGATGGCCATAACCCAGTAAATTGCCCGATGAGTCCTTTCTCAGCCAAGGAGAGTGCTACCGTGCGAGGAAGAGTTGGGGGAAGCTGGACTTCCTGAAGAATGTCAAGTTTCTTTACGAATTTCGAGATTGCAGGTCTGGGGCGCAGAGGAGGGAGAGATTTTACCAAATCTGAGAAGGCTTTCTCAGGATCCTCCTGAGATGCATCTGGGGGGGCCATGGCTGAGGCCAAGGCTCAGATCGCTGCGATGCTGGGGCCGATCCGCTGGCTGGCTCTGGCTGCGCGCGCTGCTCCCTATTGCCGCTTTCCCTAGAACCTCCTGTTGGGAATCATAAGCAATTGACTTGCTCGTTCTTTTTTATCCTAAGAAAAACATCACAATTTTTATTCAAAAGAGAAATAAATCACGTTTCTCAAGTGTTTATAGCATGATACAAAAAAAAAGGTAATCCATGATTGCACGCTGGAAATGTTGTGCACTGTCTATCTCCTTTTATATTCTTTAGAAAACAAAATATATAAAATAGAACATGAAACAACTAAAATAACTATCGTCCTACCATCTAAGAATAAGTTTCCCATTTTTTCCAAAATGACCAATAGAAATATATGCTTCTTGCCAGTTTTGTTGTGTTCATTTGTCCATTATTCGATGATTATATTATTGTGTTTGGTGAGTTGATGTTTTACTAGATTGAAGTAGACATGTTTTTGTTGCTTGGATTATTTCTTTAGTTCCTGAATAGTGATATCTGTTGGGTTGGGTAAATTAACAATTTAAAAGATTGTAGAGTTGAGTACTGACCATTATATTCTTGCAATTCTACCCCATATAAATGTGAAGGGTTTATATCAATGATCTTGAAAATCACAAAGTTCATTAATTCCCCTATATCTATGCCTTTTATAATGTGACAAGGATTTTGGTGATGGGTTTTCAATGCTACTTTTCAGTAAAAAAGTTGGTCTAATCATAGTCTGAGTGAGGTGGTTGAATTTTGGGAGAGTTTTCATATTTTAGTTCCTCTTTCTAATTCTATCTTTTTTTCACACAGAACATCCAAGGTTGTATGTGGGATGCGTAGAAGGTTAATGCCAAGCTGAAAAACTATATGACAAGCACTTTTCAACATCTCAAGGAAATGTGTAAAACTCATGATTGTGATCTCCGAATGGGAGCTTTCACTCTTGGAGTCAATCGTGTTGCTTGTACCACTCTCCTAAGAGGATGGGAAGCTTAAAATACATTCGCCGACAAACATCAGATTCCTTTCTTCATGTCTCACACCTTCAATAATTCAACTGGTTACATTTTTCTCTGTGTCATCCACATTGTATACTAGTTTAGCCTGGTATTCTTTTGAATATCATATTGTTTCAGCAAAATTATCAATCTTTATGATGAGATAGTTACTTGTACTGTTTTTCAAGTCCATAATACATTTTTTAAGTATTTATTTGGGTACATATTTATAGCTTTCCAACATATTTCTTGGGGCCTAAATCTAGTTGGCTATTTTCTCAAGGGCCAATTACATTTGAAAAAATAACAATATGTTTTGATTCCCCCCAAAAAAAAATATTGCCTGCCAATTTTATCTTACCAATTGGGACATTAAAATCTTAAAAATAGATATCAGAATCCAATTTGTTTGCAAGGATGGCAAGGCATGCTTTATATCTATCTTGAAGTTGTGCCATCTTTAGTTCCCTTTTTAGGATTCAATTACTTTTTTATTATTTATCCCCCTCTTAACTTTAAGATGTGTTAGTTTGTCTTTTTATGGATTGTTGCTTCTCTGGGGTGGACATAGCTATATGCATAATCCTATTTTGAGGTTGCAGATATTTCTTGTTGTTTTGTGTCCACAATAACACTCTTATCATTGTGATTTTATAGTTACGTGTTAGATCAGTTTTGGTCACCCTTATGTGGGTTCTAGTCCTAGAAGAATCCAAAAAATGAGCCACAATTCAATCTTTGTAAGCACCTAAATCATATATCACAAACAACATTATGAAGCGATCTCTCTATGATTTATGCTTTTTAAACCATCTAAATAGACATCAATTACAAGAAATATCCTCGCAGATTCCCACTGAAAATTATAAACCATATAGTAAGAAAACAACAATATTTTTTTTCTAATCATTGAAATTTTTAAGATAATTGAAAAACAAAATCAATACCAACCATTATAATATATATAGGGTAGTCTAACTTATAAATGAAATAGTTTTTTTACCAGAATTCACCAAAATCCGGTAATACAATTTCAAGACCTTTTGTTGTTTAAAATACTTATTTGAATGCATAAATAGATCAACACCTTGAACCTAGAGCACCGAATTATGCAAAAAAACTATTTAACTCAAATTTTAAAAAATATCATCGGATTTTGATTAATATAACTAGAAAAATAATCATGAAAAGTCATTTCATAATATATAACTAATCAATAAATTACCATAACTATTATTTAAATTTAAAATAATAAAATATTAAGAATAAAAATGCAATTAATAATTTTAACAAAATAATTAAAAAAATAATAAATTTTATTATAATAATAATATCTCAAATAAAGATAGTAATTAATAACATGTCATAATAAATTAGCTTTATAATGTTGTAATATTAATAAGTTATTATGCTTAATATAGTTATATCTTTTATTATTTAGTTAATAAAATCAATATAAAAAATAAGTTTTTTTAAAAATAACGTATGTTTAAATATCAATACATATTTTTTAAATCTTATAATTAATAATAATAAATAAAATATTATATATAATATATACGAAGTGGTTAATTCAAAAAAAAAATCAATATTTATTTTCTAAATATAAAAAAAATTATTTTTTTAAAATATTTATAAATTATTAAAAAATCACAATATATAATTTTTAATTTTATTCCATTTATATACAAGTAAATAATAATTTAATATTCATATTTTATTCAAACATTTTATAATATTTTATGAGTTTAGACTTTTGTGATTCATATTAATCATAACAAATTTTTTTGGAAACAATCACATAGGAGCAATTTCGTGGACGCCTTTCGAACCATCCAGTGTGGTTCATCTTCAGGACAAGATGATGAATCAAATCCAAGCATTGAAATAAATAGATGAAGAAAGCAACTAACTAACTGTTAGAAAATAAAAACAACTAATTTTGACTAGTTATTTATTTTCTATTTTATTATTATTTTATTTCTAATTTTTTTATTTTAGATTGTTTAATTTTAATTAAAAAAAGATTTTAATTATTATTAATATTGTTAATTATTATTTATTTATTTTTTATAGTTAAAATGTTATACATAAAATAAATAGAATAAAATGTTAAAAACAAATAATAATTTATAAAAACAAAATAATGAAGTTAGCCCTTATTATTATAATATTAGATATTTATTTATCTATAAAATCAATAAATATAAAAATACCTATTTAATTTATATAATATAGATTTATTTAATTAATAAAATATAACGTAAGACATTATTTAATTTATTATATGATTGATATGGGTGGTGGTGGTTAACGTCCACTGAGATCAAACTTGGTCTATCAGACCTAAAGAAACAACTTATTTAGTTTGATTTAAGATTTTATTCATATTCTCAAAAAGCTTGGAGAGAAGCCTCCCGAGCTCACTATAATTTTGACATCGTAAAAGGCTAGGAAGGTCAGTATTGCGACAGAGATTATGAAACGAAGATCTAATTTGGTTGTACGCAGGGCACTCCAAGAGGAAGTGGTTTTCATCCTCGATGTTCCTATTCTCATGGAGATGGCAGATCCTTTCCATCCATGGTGTTTTAGGAACTACCCAACGACCTGTTTCACTATGGAGCTAATGAGAGTTCGTTCTAATCTTCGCTATATTAATTTTCTTCTTTGAGCTAGTTAAAACAAAGATACTTTTGCTCTTCTAGGGTGGGGTTGATGACCTTCTTATAATAACTTAATTTTCTTTTAGCTGCTAAATCTTTCTCACACAGCATTTTTTCTTTGAACTTAGAAGTAACAATATTTTTAATGTTATTAATGTTTTGCCATGCATCATTCTCATTAATTTCCCAATGGTTTAACCAGACCCTCGTGTCTTTATACCACTCCCGCTTGAACTTTAGGTGGTTTTGGTTGGAATTTAAAGCTAGCTTAGGAAGTCTATGGTCTCCTATGTTATTGAGATTGTTCTTGTACACTAGAAGCCTAGTCATAGCTAGGCTCTCGATAGGGGAATGACCTACTTCTATAAGGAGAATAAGATAGGGTGTGTTGCTTTTAATTTTTAGGTTATATGTTATAAAACGCTTCTGGATTTCCTCAATCTTTCTCTAGGATTCTCTAGAGATGTTGCAACCCCAGACCTCACATCCATATAAGAATAACAACGAGTGACTAAAGTTTCAAAGAAGAACTTCTTTTTATCCCACATTACGAGATTTTTTCGTTTTACAATTATTTTCATAAATATATATATATATATATATATATATATATAATATATTATATATATATATATATATATATATATATATATATATATATATCAGGGCAGGGATCCAACACCTGCTGATGCTCCAACCATCGTCTATGTTAAGATTAATGAGTCTTTTTTCAATTTCTAAGGCCTCTCTAAATTTACGATGATGAAAATGGTCAACCCTAGCTATGACTTTAGCCTCTTCTATACATATGTGATGATTGGTCTTTTCTGCATGTTCTGCCAAGGCTGAGGAGCGAGACCTCCCATGCTTGATGTCCGCATCATGTTCACAAATCCTCTGATTTATTGATCAACCAGTCTCTGATTTATAATCCTCTGATTTATTGATCGACCAGTCTCTCATTTATTGGAATAATCTCTTACACGACACATCCCATAAATTCAATTCTGGTTTGATATTCCTTAATTTGAATAATCTCTTATACGACACATCCCATAAATTCAATTCTGGTTTTATATTCATTAACTTTGAATAATTTATAAATAAAATTAGCGATTATTGAGAGGAGCAAGAAACGCGGATAAGATTGGGGGAGGATGTGAAATACAATAATTAAGTCAAATATTTGGACAATGAAATATAATCAAAATTTGAGTTTTTATATATCTTCTAGAAATATAACAATGGCAGTCCTTGCATGAGAAGGTACATAGCAAAGGAGTTCAATTTCTTTGTGATTTTTTAAAATGACATGAAATAAATTATTGTAAAGAGGAGGAGGGGAAGCCAAAGAAGGAACCAATTTGAGAAATTAATGAGAGGGGAAGGGTTTGTTGGTTAAATATTAAGCATTTGAATGAGAGGCTTTGAAGAATGGCTTAACTTGTATCCATCTTCATGATTAAAAGTTTCCATATTTTGAGGGCATAGGGGATGATCTATGTGGAATGGAAGGAAGCAGGGGGCAAGGGTTTCAGCTTGGCCAAAGAATATGAGGTGGTTAGATTTATAAGCGTGTTCGACAAAGGCTAATTTTGAAAATGATATGTATTGGTTATGTGTTTAAGGTTCACCAATGAATCTAAATAATCATTGAGAAATTTGAATAATTGTTTTAAGGTTATGTAGAATTTGAAACGTACTTGTATGTTTTTCTTGGCCAAAATTTTAGAAATATGATATGTGGTCCCTTAAATTAGTATGTTCAAATCTTTTATAGTTAAAATAAAAATTATATTTTACGCTTTGTTTATGATACCTTATTTAATATATTTGAATAAATCCTAAACCATATGATATAAAATGTTTGAATAAATTTTAAATATTAAATAAAATTTTGACATATATTATATATGTGGATGGTAAATATCATGTTTCATATGTTATAAAATCATAACAATTTCTTTCGGAAACAATCGCATAGGAGCAATTTCGTCGACGGCTTTCGAACCATCCAGTGTGGTTCATCTTCAAGACAAGATGATGAATCAAATCCACACATTGAAATAAATAGATGAAGAGAGCAACTAACTAGCCGTTAGAAAAAACAACTAATTTGACTAAGTTATTTATTTTCTATTTTTTATTATTTTATTTCTATTTTTATATTTTAATTTGGTTTAATTTGGCTAACCAAAATAATGAAGTTAGCCCTTTATTATTATAATATAGATATTATCTATCTAATAAATCATAATATAAATATTATTTACTTTAATATAATATAGATTTTATTTAATTTAATAAAATTATAACGTAGACATTATTTAATTTTATTATTATATGACGATGATGATGGTGGTGGTTAAAGTCCACTGAGACCAAACTTGGTCTATCAGACCTAAAGAAACAACTCATTTAGTTTGATTTAAGATTTTATTCCTATGCTCAAAAAGCTTGGAGAGAAGCCTCTTGAGCTCAGTATAATTTTGACATCGTAAAAGGCTAGGAAGGTCAGTGTTGCGACAAAGATTATGAAACTGAGATCTAATGTGGTTGTACGCGGGGCACTCCAAGAGGAAGTGATTTTCATCCTTGATGTTCCTATTCTCACAGAGATGGCAAATCCTTTCCATCCATGGTGTTTTAGGAACTGCCCAACGACCTGTTTCACTATGGATCTAATGAGAGTTCGTTCTAATATTCGCTATATAATTTTCTTCTTTGAGCTAGTTAAAACAGAGAGATACTTTTGATCTTCTAGGGTGGGGTTGATGACCTTCTTATAATAACTTAATTTTCTTTTAGCTGCTAAATCTTTCTCACACCACATTTTTTCTTTGAACTTAGAAGTAACAATATTTTTAATGTTATTAATGTTTTGCAATGCATCATTCTCATTAATCTCCCAATGGTTTAACCAGACCCTCGTGTCTTTATACCACTCCTGCTTGAGCCTTAGGTGGTTTTGGTTGGAATTTAAAACTAGCTTAAGAAGTCTATGGTCTCCTATGTTATTGAGATTGTGCTTGTACACTAGAAGCCTAGTCATAGCTAGGCTCTCGATAGGGGAATGACCTAATTCTATAAGGAGAATAGGATAGGGTGTGTTGCTTTTAATTTTCTGGTTATACATTATAAAACACTTTTGGATTTTCTCAATCTTTCTCTAGGATTCTCTAGAGATGCTGCAACCCCAGGCCTCACATCCATATAAGATAACAGGAGTGACTAAAGTTTCAAAGAGGAACTTCTTTTTATCCCACATTACGAGGTTTGTCGTTTTACAATTATTTTCATAATATAGGTATTAATTTAAATTAATATCTATATTTATTATATATATATAAATATAAATATATATATATATATATATAATTATATATATATATATATATATATATATATATATATAAGCGATCAGGGCAGGGATCCAACACCTGCTGATGCTCCAACCATCGTCTCTGTTAAAATTAATGGGCCTTTTTTCAATTTCTAAGGCCTCTCTAAATTTACGATGATGAAAATGGTCAACCCTAGCTATGACTTTAGCCTCTTCTATACATATGTGATTATTGGTCTTTTTTGCATGTTCTCCCAAGGCCAAGGAGCGAGACCTCCCATGCTTGATGTCCGCAGCATGTTCACAAATCCTTTGATTTATTGATCAACCAGTCTCTGATTTATAATCCTCTGATTTATTGATCGACCAGTCTCTCATTTATTGGAATAATCTCTTATACGACACATTCCATAAATTCAATTCTGGTTTGATATTCCTTAATTTGAATAATCTCTTATACGACACATCCCATAAATTCAATTCTGGTTTTATATTCATTAATTTTGAATAATTTATAAATAAAATTAGCGATTATTGAGAGGAGCAAGAAACGCAGATAAGATTGGGGGAAGATGTGAAATACAATAATTAAGTCAAATAGTTGGATGATGAAATATAATCAAAATTTGAGTTTTTATATATCTTCTAGAAATATAAGAGGAGGTTAGATGTAAAAGAAAGTTAGACTAACATAAATGTCTCATAACAATGGCAGTCCTTGCATGAGAAGGTACATAGCAAAGGAGTTCAATTTCTTTGTGTTTTTTTAAAATGACATGAAATAAATTATTGTAAGGAGGGGAAGGGGAAGCCAAAGAAGGAACCAATTTGAGAAATTAATGAGAGGGGAAGGGTTTGTTGGTTAAATATTAAGCATTTGAATGAGAGGCTTCGAAGAATGGCTTAACTTGTATCCATCTTCATGATTAAAATTTTCCATATTTTGAGGGCATAGGGGATGATCTATGTGGAATGGAAGGAAGGAGGGGGCAAGGGTTTTAGCTTGGCCAAAGAATATGAGGTGGTTAGATTTATAAGCGTGTTCGACAAAGGCTAATTTTGAAAATGATATGTATTGGTTATGTGTTTAAGGCTCACCAATGAATCCAAATAATCATTGAGAAATTTGAATAATTGTTTTAAGGTTATGTAGAATTTGAAACGTACTTGTATGTTTTTCTTGGCTAAAATTTTAGAAATATGATATGTGGTCCCTTAAATTAGTATGTTCAAATCTTTTATAATTAAAATAAAAATTATATTTTACGCTTTGTTTATGATACCTTATTTAATATATTTGAATAAATCATAAACCATATGATATAAAATGTTTGAATAAATTTTAAATATTAAATAAATTTTTACATATATTATATATGTGGATGGTAAATATCATGTTTCATATGTTATAAAATCATAACAAATTCTTTTGGAAACAATCACATAGGAGCAATTTCATCGACGTGTTTCGAACCATCCAGTGTGGTTCATCTTCAAGACAAGATGATGAATCAGATCCAGGCATTGAAATAAATAGATGAAGAGAGCAACTAATTAGCCGTTAGAAAAAACAACTAATTTGACTAAGTTATTTTTTTCTATTTTTTATTTTAATTTGTTTTAATTTTAATTAAAAATGATTTTAATTATTATTAATATTCTTATTCTTATTTATTTTTTATTAGTTAAAATGCTATATAGAATAAATAAATAAAATGTATAAAAACTAATAATAATTATAAAAACAAAATAAATGAATTTAGCCCTTTATTAATATAATTATTATTATTATATAAAAATATTTATCTAATATATATCATAATATAGATTTATTTTATTTAATATAAGATAGATTTTTTTTATTTAATATAATATAGATAATAATTTAAATTTATATATATATATATATAGAAAGAGATCAGGGTAGGGATCCAACACATGTTGAGGCTCCAACCATCATCTTTGTTAAGATTAATGGTTTTTTTTTCAATTTCTAAGGCCTCTCTGAATTTACGATGATGAAAATGGTCTACCCTAGCTATGACTTTAGCCTCTTCTATACATATGCGGTGATTGGTCTTTTTTGCATGTTCTGCCAAGGCTGAGGAGCGAGACCTCCCATGCTTGATGTCCGCAGCATGTTTACAAATCCTCTGATTTATTGATCGACCAGTCTCTGATTTATAATCCTCTGATTTATTGATCGACGAGTCTCTGAATTATAATCAGAGACTGGTTGATCAATAAATTAGAGCATTATAAATCAGAGACTGGTCGATCAATAAATCAGAGGATTTGTGAACATGCTGCGGACATCAAGCATGGGAGGTCTCGCTCCTCAGCCCATGCAGAAAAGACCAATCACCACATATGTATAGAAGAGGCTAAAGTCATAGCTAGGGTTGACCATTTTCATCATCGTAAATTCAGAGAGGCCTTAGAAATTGAAAAAAACCCATTAATCTTAACAGAGACGATGGTTGGAGCATCAGTGTGTGTTGGATCCCTGCCCTGAGCTCTTATCAT
>APFE030243072.1:0-26715 GCA_000404065.3 Pinus taeda
TATATATATAAATATATATATCACATATGGCAATTTATAATTAAAAAGTATTGGTTGTCACCATAAATAAAATATTTCAATGACCATAATAAATAATATAGCTTTAAGTAAGTTTATATTAAAAAAAAAACACTTTATTTATTTTTTATTGTAAAAAATATATGTAATTTATTCCATTCTTAGTATCAAGTTGATATATAACATTTAAGATATATCAATCATAAAAACATGTTTAATATCGAATTTATCTATAGAATTTTTCTTTCATCTATTAATAGCTTAGATTTGCTGTGTCTTTTTCTTAATATGGAGTTCATATGTAACATTTTAAATACTAATAATATTTTTTTTATAAAAATGAAATATTGTATAGGGGATATTCTTATTACATGAGATATATATGAGAGAATTCTTATTATATAAATATTTTTTAGGAACATTTTTAGTTGAGAAGTGCACTACAAGACCATAGATTTAAAAATAATAAAATAATATTGTTATCCATAAATAAACCATTCTTTCTAGGTTTAGTGAACGTGTAATATTTAAAATAAAATATGTTATTAAGATAAAAATATGCTATCAATCAGATAAACTATTCCAATATTAATTTTAAATAAGAAACACTCTATATGATAATGTTATATTTAAAAATAATAAACCATTACTTTCAATAACAAATTAAGAAAAAATTGTAATAACAAAAGAATCAATGTACATCATAAGTAAAATACTTACATTTCCAGGTTAATTCAAAACCACTTTATATAGAGATAAAGTAATTGAAATTAAAGACAAACAATATTTTTTTCACTGCTTTTTATGGAGTTGAAAAATGCCATATAAAAATATAATTGAAAACAAAGAAAACACAATAAAAAAAATACAAATCATTTGGTCACAGTAACTAATTTAGATGACGTCAATGTTTTAAAAGATGAGGGAAGCTCCTAGATTGAAATTAGACTAAATTTGTCCGTTAAATTGGTTTCTATGCATAGTTGTAGACCCAATGAGCTCAAAATTAGATAGTGTGACATCCAAAGGTTTGTGGGAAGTTTCATGATCTATCAGTTACTAACATTGACATAGAATTACCAAAAGTCACTTTAATTGCAAAAGAGGTGCAAAGAACAATTAGCATAATAGGATACCATAACCTATGCAAATTAAAATAAGGCTAACCCCTAAAAATAAGAAATGGATCCAAACCCATTTTGTATGAATTGACCACAAGATAATTTTTTTTGAAAAGATGGCAAGATATCAAATTTGAATGTGCACAAACAGAGACCACCAGACTTTGAATGACCTTGACACAGATAATTTGGTACAAGCTTCTAATACTAAAACAAAATTATCATAACAAATCATCCACATGCATCTGGAAACAAAGAGAAAGGAAAAAAATTCTTTAGACTAAAGAGAACTAAATTACCAGAAGAATGTGCATATATAATATACAAAAGTATTAGCAAGGATGGAACCCAACGAACAATTTTCATGTATGAGGTGACAGTGACAGACAAAGGCTAAGGTAGAAAGTAATGCAGAGAACATAAGTATAATTTTTACTATGCAAAATTGATAAGAGTAGAGATAACAAGAGATAGAGAAACACATAATAGTGACATATACAATGAATATTTCTAATACCCTCATTAATTGGGGTTATATCCTTTTTTATGTTCTATAATACTCTTAGTGTTATATTGTTCATCTTCATTCAATATTAATCTTACTTGCTTGTCTCTAAAGCCACTGAGAAAATCTATTGGCACAAGAAAGAATAAGACAACCCAATATTTTGAATGAGAACCTTGAAGATCTAAAAAATAATGGTTTGTAATATATTACATTTTACAAATACAAGTAAAGCATTAATGCTACATTGTTGGGTTGGTAATATACATTTATTGCTTGGCAATATAGTTTTTTAGTTACATTTACTGTCCAGCCAGGAATAAAAAAAAATTGTACCCAATGTTTTTTTTATCAAGCCAACGATCAAATGAGTTTTTACTATCCATCCCATAATAAAAATCAAGAAAGTTTTTATTTTCCAGCTAGCAAACAAAATTGGTAATCAAAGTTGTGACTACATACAATATAATTGTAATCACATGTTGGAGCAGCGTTGGTTATTATTTGGAGCAGCGTATATAACTTCCACTTATAATGTGTTGGCCAAAACCTGTTGAAGATATTCATATAAGTAATTGCATTACAAAGCAAATGAACTAGAGTTTGGTGGAAATAATACTGAGAGGGGGGGGGTGAATCAGTATTATTACATTAATAAAAATTTTTCATTTCCAAACTCTGATTCATATATGCTACTTTCACAACTTCTTATGATTAAGTTAATTGATCTTCAATGAGTGCATTAGAACATTATCAACCATATTATTAGTTAACAGATGCAGTAACATAGAATAGATCATCACACATAAGGCACACACATGAACACCATGATATAAGGTGGAAACCCAATGCGGGAGAAAACCACCTGCTGCAAGTCATCTCAATCTTCTTCTTAATAAGAAAATCCTTTTACAATATTTTGTACTAGTGCAGCCTTATACCAGTACGGGAACTACAACCCCCTTTTCTCTTGTACTAGCCGATCCATTTACTAGTACGCAGGCTACTACCTGCTACAATGCTTCAAAGATTCTTGTACTAGCTTAGATACTAGTATGTAGGTGTTGACCTACAATCTTCTCTCCTCCAGGTACCACGTTTCATCAATTTTTATACTGGATACACTGAAGCACAACACATAATCTGGAAGGGCTACATTTCATCCAATTTTCATACTGGACCCAATAACCACATTGAAGCTCATAATCAAACAACCTTCTGAATCACCCAATCACTAGATCAATACATATACAATGAGAGTCATCAATTAGATCTAGTCCATCAGATCACATAAAGATATAATCAATCACTTCTCAGACTGCTGTTATCAAATCATAATACCAGAAACCAGACATCACTTCAAAACCCAGAACACAGCAAGGATAAACATGAGATTTCAAGAGAAGTAAGCAGCTTCACCCATGTACAACCTGCTTACGGTACGCAGGTAACTCAACTGCTCACCTGCTTACCTACGCAGGTAACTGAACTGCTCACTTGCTTACCTAAGCAGGTAACTGAACTGCTCACCTGCTTACCTAAAGCAGTAACTGAACTGCCACCTGCTACCTACGCACTGTGTCCTTTGATCTGCCTGCGTCCCTCCGCACCTGCAACCCTTCTGTGCCTGCGTACCAGCGCACCTGCAACCCTTCTTTGCTTGTGTACCGGCGCACCTGCAACCCTTCTGTGCCTACATACCGGCGCACCTAAAACGCTTCGTCCCAGCGTATGTACGCACTTTTCTTTCACTGTACCTGTGTACCTTCGGGCATAGATAATTTCAAGACTTCAAGAACAACCCAGACCGTCAGATCTATAGATCTGATCATGCGCCGAAGAGATCTCAATTCATCAGTAGATTCGCCTTATTTAGATCTAGACATTACACCCAAGAGATCATGATCTTTCAGATCTAGCTCTCATAAGATGTTCAACCCAAGCACACTCCTAAGCCAAATGATCTCCTTTGCTTTATATAGGCAAGCTCCTCCTAAAAACATGGATCAATACCACGAGCCAAAACCATAGAAACACAAATACCGTCGGCTAGTTAAACATAAGAAAACCCACGTGTGCTTTTCTTTGCCTTGAAATGTGTGCACTGGGGTACGCACCTCCTGGACGGCTTATCTGCGTATTAGGACGCGGTCCCTTCATGGTGTCCTTGCGGGTACGCACTTTCTGTAAGGTGTACCTGTGTACCCCTTATTTTCTTCCATATTTGATAGTTGATCATCAATTTCTGCTGCTAACTTGAAGTACTGTGGTCTATCACCTGAATGGGTTGCCATCAAGGACAACACTTTAGCCATAATGCCAACAATCTACCCCTTTGGACTTGATGGCAAAGCTTGCTAAGAACTTGCCATTTGATTCCTTTGAGTTGTCCCGCATCTATGTATTATGTCACATTTGATATCTCTTCTGTAGATTCATCTGAATGTATATAAGCGAGATGATCTTCTATGAGAGGGTTGCCATCAAGTACAACACATGCATCATAATGCTAACAATCTCCCCCTTTGGACTTGATGGCAACAACAGCAAATCACTCTCCCCCTTTGACATCAAGGGCAAAGGGTTATGTTCCCCCTAAGAACATGCTCTCCTTGACTATAAACCAGATCTGCTGAAGTCTCTGAATGAGCTCCCCCTTTGTATATGCCACGGTGCTCCAATATGATAATTCTCTTTCTGAGAACAAGCTGAGATGTATGCTCTGCTATATAGTGTTGCTCATGTTCAAGCTCCCCCTGACTACAAAAGGATGTTCTACAAGATGAACATGGCTCTATATATCATAAATGACCTTCCTATCACCAAGAGACTCAATACATACATCCATCACCCAACCAAGTGGGGATATACCAGAAAATGACAACCAAGAACATTACATCATTCATCCCAGGCATAGTGGGGAAACCAGCATAGGTCGTTACATGACCTTTATATGACTGAAATATTTCATCAATAGATAGAGACACATTATTACATCATGGGTCTTGATATGACATCTAAATAAGTTCAAGATAAACATCAGTAATGATACTGTATAATCTGCTCCATAACATCTGTCACCAGAAACTAGAATCAAGATATGTCCGCATCAACTCATCCTTTTGCATAGAATATAGAATCATTCTATCATATGTGAGAAAGACCACAGCCATCCAGATCTGCATGGACCAAGTATCATCAATAGGGAAGATCTAAATCAATCAACATATGCACGAAACAACCTATCATCATATAGGTAAGAACTCATCATCAATGTATCTTTGAATAATCATCCATGTATCCATCCAACAGTCCTCATCCATATATGTGCCAAGAACAATCCTGCAATATATGATCTTTATGCATATGGTGATAACAACATGTGAGAGACTCATCATCAAGTGAATTCAAGCAATGTACTTCTTCTTATCCTTACGAAGATCACCGTGTAAGCACCATTAGAGAATCAAACACAAATCTGATCTAAATATCAACTATGTAACCCCAAGAATCATCTGAACAACTCATAACCATATCATAGCAAGATGAATCATAAGCATCATCACCAAGGACCATAATTCCAACAATGCATTAAGTACATATGCTCCCCCTAAACTGGTGCCATCTGTCAGATTTTATCAAGAAGTCAGTCAATAAATGCCTTAAGACATGTACGTAGTTTTTCTTTATCTGTCCTGCGTCACTACGCACTTCACCTTCTGCTCCCTTGCGTCCACCCGCAAAGATCCTTCTGCTGCACTACGTATATATGCATAAAATATTCTATTACAGTGCGCAGACACACACCTGTTCCATCAGTTGCGTCGCGTACCACACGCACCTTCTCTTCTATTGTGCCGCGTACTTCTACTGTAGCCACGCACCCAAGATACTATCGCGCTGCATACTTTTACTATGCTTATGCATCTGAACCTCTGTCGCACTGCGTACCCACGCAATTCTTCTTCTTCTGCTCTACGTACCCACGTAGTTCTCCTTCTTCTGATCTGCGTGCCCACGCAGTTGCACCGTTAATCACCTGCGTACCTCTGATTAGGGCCGAATTGACAGTCCACCAGTATGCCACAGAAAGTCAGATGCCCAGTTCTACCAGATTCATTTCCAACTCCACTTTGCCTACTGCCTTCCTTCAAATAATCATATATGCGATTGTGTAGTATCCAACTCGCGTATATACGCGACTTCCCTTTATGGAGTTTGCATATGAGATTTAGGACACTGAAGTTTTGGACTTTTAGCTCCCTCTGATTCTAGTATGTCTGTACGTTGTGTTGTGCCGCCTTTTTCTGACTGTACTTCTTTTTTCTTCCACATCTTCAAGCGTGATGATGACATTTTCTCCTTTTGATATGATGCCCATACTTTGTTCCTGCAATTCTTGGCTATATGTCCAAGCTTGTTACATGCATAACATCTTACATGTTTCATATTCCTCCTGTAACAATCAGTAGCTTTGTGACCAAACATATTGCAAGCAAAGCAATATCCATAAAACTACCTTGATTGAGATGACTTTTCTACATAATGGTCTTGAACTCTTCTTCTTCTACATCTAGCTGCAACATGTCCAAGATTATGACATACATAACATTCAACATTATTCATAGGAGGGGTAAAGGATTTTCTTTTGAGGAATCTCTTTCCTTGGTTGATGATGAGATGGACTTTGATCACTTTAGATTTCTCTTTAGAGTTCCTTGCTTCACCTTGTGAACTAGATTCACTCTTCAATCGATTCATGGAAACCAAGACCAGTCTTTATAGCAGGAGACTTTGAACTACTAAGAATACATCCAAGACTTTAGAGCTATCTTGAAATCGTAAAAGCTTATTCCTTTTCTTCTATTTTACCTTTCAAGATATTTACCTCAACCTGAAGTTGTTCTTCCTTTTCAAGAGATTGCCTTTTCAAACCTTCTTCAGCTTTTCTTCCTTCTTCCATTTGTTCCCTTAGTTTGAGAATCTCCTTTTCTTCTTCTTCATTCAGATCCTGCTGCATTTTCTGAACTTGGAAGGCACATTCCAGCTGGGATTTTAGGCTGATGACTTCATTGTTTTGTTTTTCAATTGCTTGATGTAGATCTTCATTATGCTTCCTTGATTCTTCAAGATCTCCCGTTTGTGAGAGGATTGTAGCCTCAAGATTTTCATAGTACCTGGATTTATCTTTGAGTTTCTTGATGGTTGTGCTTCTTTCGTTGACTTCTTTTCTTAATGATGTCACTTCATGCTGTAATTTTTGACATAGGTCTTCCTTGTCCTTGAGTATTTTTCTTACCTTGTTTCCTTCTTCTAGTTGGGCCTTCAGTTTGGTAGCTTCTTCTTTGAAGTCACATTCCCTTTTGTTCAATAGATCTTGTTGATCTCTAACTTTGTCTGTCAGCCTTTTAAATTCTGCCTCTATTTGATATCTTTCTTGTTCACACATAAGAGCAAGTTCAGTAGTTTCACTATCACTTCCATCACTTTCACAAGGAAATATAGGTGGAACATCAAAGGATAACACATTCATACCTGATAATGATTCTGAATCTGAAGAGCTTCTTATGCCTAATCCCCAATCGATTCTCCCACTGTCATAGTTCTTCTGATATGACATCTTTTTCTTAGATGCTTTCTTCTTAAGCTTCTTTCCCATTGTTCCACGGATCTCCTTCAAGCGATCAAGATTCTATCAAACGACCTGCTCTGATACCAATTGTTGGAAATAATACTGAGAGGGGGGGGGGTGAATCAATATTATTACATTAATAAAACTTTTTCATTTCCAAACTCTAATTCATATATGCTACTTTCACAACTTCTTATGATTAAGTTAATTGATCTTCAATGAGTGCATTAGAACATTATCAACCATAATTTCAGTTAACAGATGTAGTAACATAGAATAGATCATCACACATAAGGCACACACATGAACACCATGATATAAGGTGGAAACCCAATGCGAGAGAAAACCACCTGCTGATAGTCATCTCAATCTTCTTCTTAATAAGAAAATCCTTTTACAATATTTTGTACTGGTGTAGCCTTATACCAGTACGGGAGCTACAACCCCATTTGCTCTTGTACTAGACGATCCATTTACTAGTACGCAGGCTACTACCTGCTACAATGCTTCAAAGGTTCTTGTACTAGCTTAGATAATAGTACGTAGGTGTTGACCTACAATCTTCTCTCCTCGAGGTACCACATTTCATCAATTTTCATACTGCATACACTCAAGCACAACACATAATCTGAAAGGGCTACATTTCATCCAATTTTCATACTGGACCCAATAACCACATTGAAGCTCATAATCAAAAAACCTTCTGAATCACCCAATCACTAGATCAATACATATACAATGAGAGTCATCAATCAGATCTATTCCATCAGATCACATAAAGATATAATCAATCACTTCTCAGAGTGCTGTTATCAAATCATAATACCAGAAACCAGACATCACTTCAACACCCAGAACACAGCAAGGATAAACATGAGATTTCAAGAGAAGTAAGCAGCTTCACCCATGTACAACCTGCTTACGGTACACAGGTAACTCAACTGCTCACCTGCTTACCTACACAGGTAACTGAACTTCTCACTTGCTTACCTACGCAGGTAAATGAACTGCTCACCTGCTTACCTAAGCAGGTAACTGAATTGCTCACTTGCTTACCTACGCACTGTGTCCTTTGATCTACCTGCGTACCTCCGCACCTGCAACCCTTTTGTGCCTGCGTACCGGCGCACCTGCAACCCTTCTGTGCCTACGTACCGGCGCACCTGCAACCCTTCTGTGCCTGTGTACCGGCGCACCTGAAACGCTTCATCCCAGAGTATGTACGCACTTTTCTTTCACTGTACCTACGTACCTTCGGGCATAGATAATTTCAAGACTTCAAGAACAAGCCAGACCGTCAGATCTACAGATCTGATCATGCGCCGAAGAGATCTCAATTCATCAGTAGATTCGCCTTATTTATATCTAGACATTACACCCAAGAGATGATGATCTTTCAAATCTAGCTCTCATAAGATGTTCAACCCAAGCACACTCATAAGCCAAATGATCTCCTTTGCTTTATATAGGCAAGCTCCTCCTAAAAACATGGATCAATACCACGAGCCAAAACCATAGAAACACAAATACCGTCGGCTAGTTAAACATAAGAAACCCCACGTGTGCTTTTCTTTGCCTTGAAATGTGTGCACTGGGGTACGCACCTCCTGGACGGCTTATCTGCGTATTAGGACGCGGTCCCTTCACGGTGTCCTTGCAGGTACACACTTTCTGTAAGGTGTACCTGCGTACCCCTTATTTTCTTCCATATTTGATAGCTGATCATCAATTTCTGCTGCTAACTTGAAGTACTGTGGTCTATCACCTGAATGGGTTGCCATTAAGGACAACACTTTAGCCATAATGCCAACAATCTCCCCCTTTGGACTTGATGGCAAAGCTTGCTAGGAACTTGCCATTTGATTCCTTTGAGCTGTCCCGCATCTATGTATTATGTCACATCTGATATCTCTTCTGTAGATTCATCTGAATGTATATAAGTGAGATAATCTTCTATGAGAGGGTTGCCATCAAGTACAACACATGCATCATAATGCCAACAGAGTTAACATTATTATTCTTGCAGAACCAATGTTAATATCCATTAGCAGCATTAAACTTGCAACAACACACTTTGGAGCAACATTAAATGTTACTAGAGTTGCATTATGCACTTGGAGAGTAGTGTTCATATATATTGCTTTCATAATGCGTTAGCAAATGGATAATATTCAATATTTAATGGGAATCTTTCACTTAATGGTGGTTTGCGTTGGAGTGCGTTGAGGAATTGCAGTACTATTTTTTGCAATGGCTTCAATTGAGTTCCAACAACATTATACAGTTATATACTCAATACAACACAATGTATTGAATTGAGTTGAGTTGAGTTGCATTACGATGCAGTTTGATCTTCTAACCACATTACAATGCAATATAATGTGAATACAACATTCTTCATATATATTGGTGCTAGTTATTTATATTCTGAAACTTTTATTATGCCATTGCATTTTTTGTTTGTGATGGAACCTTTCAATGGTGCGCAATGTTAAAGCCATGGATTGCGTATGAACTGGAATCATAGAGATATTACTCGTACTTTTATAAATTAAGGTTTTGTAAACTAACATGATATACGCACAATTTTTATTTTTAAGGGAGTAACATTATTTTTTATATGGAGAAACATTATTTTATATATGTATTGGAGCATCATATTGTATATAACATTGTATATATTAATAATGGAGAAAAGTGGATTGCGTATGAAATGGAATAATGGAGATATTACCCGTACTTTAATAAATTAGGGTTTTGTGCCCTAACATGATATACACAAAAATTTTAATGGAGTAACATTAAATTTTATATGGAGCAACATTATTTTATATATGTATTGGAGCACCATATTGTATATATTAATAATGAAGAAAAGTGTAGGGTTTGATAAACAACATTGGAGAGCAGCGTAGGGTTGTATAAACAACTCTCGAGAGCATTTATTGGTATGGTGATGCAAGAGCATGTGACTCAGAGGAAAAAGTCTTCCAACTTATTCCAAAAAAAAAAAAAAATCTACAGGCAAGGGAGTGGGGTCCTTTAGCGTGCAATTTGATAAGAGCAGAGAATAAAACATGCTATCTATATCACATATAGATAAGCTGCAATAAAGCTTTTACGCCTTAAATCGTTATGTAAAAAAGCCTGCTTTTGTAATAGATAAGGTCTGAGAAGACCTATCCATTATTAATATAAAGATAAAGTGGCAGCAAAGCTCGCATTAGAGAGGGGCGGTGCCCGAAGAATTATCATTGAAACTTTTCTCTCGGCGTTCTCAAAATCAACGATTTCCTGTTAATATGTATGCATGTAATCAATAGTTTACTGCACTTTGTATTGGAGCATTTTGGGTCGTTTCTTTTCATTGTGTCGGATACAATTTACAGCCCTCTGCATTCGATGCTACGCAAACTTAATCATTAATATCCGCAGCTCTCCTAATGGTAGCAGGGTATGTGGTTTCCAGCAGAACCTGCAAGTTTGGTAGCACTGGCATTTTGGTAGAACTGGCTTTGCGCACGTGGTGCGTGATAGGTTCAGGATGTTAAAGACATTACCTCATAATTGTGGCATATCTCGAAAATGAATGAAGTGATGATTATGAGAAAATATATGATTGTCAAATTTGTGATTGGAATATTCACGGAAGCTCATGATGACTTCTCCTAGCAACTGAGAAAGGAGCTTGAGAGCAGTCCAGACAAAAGTTAATGTTTTATACTTTTATTCAGAGGATGGCAATAGACTTCTATGAACATGCCATTACCTATTAAGGAATCTGCTTGACGTTTTAGGTATTGATGCTCCAGTAAGAAAGCAGCAATAGCTAGCAATAAGTTGGCTTTGTTATAAAAATAGTAGTAACTAGAATTCAGTGAAATTCCATACAGTTCACTAAATTGATGTGTTGGATACTTTAAACAATTGAGGCAATGAAGCTATCAGTTTAATGACTGATACGCCTAAAGATGCTTCAAGGGGAATTGAGACTGGTATTTAGGAGATTGCTGCTAAATTGCGAAGATTATCCCTAACATCTGCACCCTTGCCATCATTAGTGGTATCAGAGCCATCAACTGACATTGAATTGAATCTCATGAGTAGGAGAAGGATGGCTTTCAGAGTTTGAAGAGGACGACCTATTGCGAATGCTGAAATAATGGAAACCATAGAAGAGTTGTGAGCTAGATTGGATGCGTTAACTTCAGATAGAAACATAGATGATGGAGATGTCAGTGAACCTGAAATTGAAGCTACAGAAGAGGAGGAAGCTGTAAAGGTTACACCTGAGATGAGGTTCTTCCAGTGAGTGTTGAAATCCACAACGAGGCCAAAGACCGAGGTATCGGTATACCAAGGAGGATTGAATCCAGAAGAATTGATTGATTGGATTAATAGCATGGAGAAATTCTTCGATTATGAAGAAATAGAAGATGAGAAGAAAGTAAAGTTTGCTGTCACCAAATTAAAAGGCCATGCAGCACTCTGGTGGGATGGTGTGCAGGTGAAAAGGAGGAGACTTACTAAGCAGCCAATCAAGAATTGGAGCAGAATGGTAGCAAAGTTAAAAGGTAAGTTTTTGCCCAGTAATTATCAGCAAACATTGTTTAGAAAAATGCAAAATCTTAGACAGAGAGCTTTGACAGTAAAATAATACACAAAAGAGTTCTATAAGGTGAGCATAAGAGCTGGAGAAGCCTAATATACAGATGACAAGGTGGCTAGATATATGAATGGCCTCAAGATGGACATTCAGGATGAGATAAGTTTGTTGTCTCCAAAAACAGTAGAGGAAGCTTATCAGATAGCACTCAAAGCTGAAGAAAAACTCATGAGGAAATAGTCTGCCAGAGGGAGAGGGACTTTCAGAGGAAAAGGAAGTCAAGGTGGTAGTGGAAGATATACAACACCTAAAGAAGGAGCTAGCAGTAGCTCAACCCAGCATGCACCCACAGGAGGTGATGCAAGAGGCAGAGGAAGAGGTAGAGAAATAAGATGTTACAGATGTAATAAGCTATGACATAGAGCTTTTGAGTGCCCAGAGAATGTAGAAACAAAGCAGAGGAATGCAATTGTTGCTCCTGTTGAGGGAGAGGCACCAGTGGCAGCGGTAGCAGAAGAAGTAAATACACCAGAAAGAGGAGAATCTTTGGTAATTAATAAAGTCCTACTTAAACCAGCAAAGGAGATGGTTGAATCACAACAAAGGAAGACTTTATTCAGGACAGTGTGCAAAGTTCAAGGGAAATGTTGCCAGATGAGCATTGATAGTGGCAGCACTGATAATTTGGTCTCTACAGAAGTAGTGGAGAAATTGAAGCTGAAGACAATGAAGCATCCAACACCTTACAAGGTGTCATGGTTGCAAAAGGGACATCAACTGTTGGTAAATGAACAGTGTGAAGTGGAATTTCAAGTGGGCAAATATAAAGATAAAATTGTTTGTGATGTGATGCCTATGGATGTGTGTCACATATTGCTTGGAAGACCTTGGCAATATGACAGAGGAGCCATACATGATGGGAAGAAAAACACCTACAAGTTTGGAATGGATGGTGTCAATCATACGTTGTTGCCTCTGCAAGAAGAAGATGTACGGGGACAGAAGACTGATCCAAAAACTCTGTTACTTGGAGGAAAGTAATACCTAAAGCAGATTGAAGAAAATGAGGTAAATTTTGCTGTGATTTGTAAGCCCAAGGTAATAATGACTTCCACTAAAGTTTCTGATTTACCCATTGAAATTCAAGAAATGCTGGAGAAATATTGTGATATTATTGTTGATGATTTCCCTAATGAATTACCTCCCATTGGAAGAGTCAGCCATCATATAGATTTGATTCCTGGAGCAAGCCTACCTAACAAGGCAGCATATAAAATGACTCCTGCAGAAAATGAAGAAGTTAAGAAACATGTGCAAGAATTGCTTGATAAGCGGTTGATCAAAGAAAGCTTGAGTCCTTGTGCGGTGCCAACAGTGTTGAGCCCAAAGAAAGATGGAGGCTGGAGAATGTGTACAGATTCAAGAGCCATTAATAAGATCACAATCAGGTACATATTTCCGCTACCCAGAATTGAAGATTTAATGGATTGCTTGTCTGGCGCAAAATATTTTTCAAAACTAGATCCTAAAAGTGGGTATCATCAGATAAGGATAAGAGAAGGGGATGAGTGGAAAACCACTTTTAAGACCAATGAAGGATTATATGAATGGAGAGTGATGCCTTTTGGGTTGTCAAATGCACCAAGTACATTCATGAGGCTTATGAATTAAGTTCTTAAAGAATTCATTGGTAAATTTGTAATAGTATATCTAGATGATATATTAGTGTATAGCTGGTCCAAGGAGGAGCACTTGAGGCATTTAAATTATGTCCTGCAGAAGCTACAAGAAGAAAAACTATTGCTGAACCTGAAGAAATGTTTATTCATGAAAGAGGAGCTTGTGTACTTGGGATTTGTTATCTCAGCTGAAGGGTTGAAGATGGATCCAGAGAAGATCAAAGCAAATGTGGGGTGGCCTTCACCCAAAAGTGTTTTTGAGGTAAGGAGTTTTCATGGTCTTGCTAGTTTTTATAGAAAATTCATTAAGAATTTTAGTAAGATTAACGCACCTATTATTGAGACCATAAAAAAAGGTAAATGACCATTTAAATGGACTGTTGAAGCAGAGAGGAATTTTTAGCTGTTAAAGAAGAAAATAAATGAAAAGCCTGTTTTGGTTCCTCCTGATTTTAACAAAATTTTTCAAGTTAAGTGTGATGCCAGCGCATAAGCAATTGGAGGAGTCTTAAGCCAAGAAGATAGACCAATAGCTTATTTTAGTGAAAAGCTAAATGATGCAAAAAGGAAGTATTACGCAGTTGTGCAGGCATTAAAGAAGTGGAGGCATTATTTAATGTCGAAAGAATTTATTCTTTATTCAGATAACCATGCATTGCAGTTTATAATGCAATAGCCAAAGCTCAGCCAGAGACATGCTAAATGGGTAGAATATCTTCAAAGTTTTCACTTTGTGTTGAAGCATATAACTGGGCAGTCAAACAAAGTCGCAGATGCCTTAAGTAGGAGAAATGTATTGCTTCAAGAAAGTCAAATCCAAGTGTTGGGTTTTGAATTTCTTAAGGAATTATATGAGACCGATTCACATTTTAGAGAGGCATTTGAGGCTTGTAAAAATCCTGCCTTGGCGGATAGGAGCAAGTGGTTGGATTATTTCCTACAAGATGGACTATTATTTAAGAAAAATCAGCTGTGCATACCAACCTGTTCGATGAGAGAGAATTTAATCAAAGAGAAGCATAGTGGACGACTTGCAGTACATTTTGGTACACAGAAGGCTTTTGAGCAACTCAACATATTTTATTTCTAGCCAAAAATGAAATATGAAGTAGAGAAGTATGTAAGAAATTGTAAAGTCTGCCAGTATGCAAAAGGAAGAAGCTAGAACACATGATTATATATTCCATTTCCAATTCCAAATAGGCCTTGGTATATGGTAAGTATGGATTTTGTGCTGGGATTACTAAAGACTCAAAGAGGTTATGATTCAATCTTTGTTGTAGTGGATATATTTTCAAAAATGGCACACTTTATTCCATGTTATAAAACTAGTGATGCTTCTCACATTGCTAACTTGTTTTTTTAAGAAATTGTGATATTGCATGGATTGCCCAAAAGCATTGTTTCAGACAGGGATTCAAAGTTCGTGGGATATTTTTGGAGAACACTATGGAAGAAGCTGGGGACTAAATTAAGTTTCAGCTCTGCCTATCATCCTCAGACTGATGGACAGATCGAAGTTGTGAACATAAGTTTAGGCAATCTTTTGAGGAGCCTTACTGCAGAGCATCCAAAGCAATGGGATCAAGTGTTACCACAAGTTGAGTACGCATATAATGACTCACCGAACAAGAGAACATGACAGAGCCAATTCCATATTGTTTATGGAATGCATCCTAGAGGAATATCTGAATTAAGGAATTTGGGAAAGAAGAAATGAGAAGTGTAGAAGGTGAAGACTTTGCTTCAAGAATGTAGGCAATACATGAACAGGTGAAATACAACTGCAAGATAGCAACATCAAGTACAAAACCAAAGCAGACATGAGGAGAAGCGAAGTGAACTTTGAAGTTGGAGACTTGGTTTTAGCACATCTCAGGAAGGAGAGATTTCCAAAAGGGGAGTATAATAAGTTAAAATCCAAGAAAATTGGACCATGTAGGATACTGAGGAAATTCTCTGCAAATGCTTATGAGATTGAATTACCACTTGGTGTGGGAATAGCACCAATTTTTAATTTTGTAGACTTGTATAAGTATGAGAATGAAGTTGCAGATGATACAACACAGGATCAAGAGACTCTAGAGATTAACTGGGTAAAACAGTTACCCACAACAAAGAATTTATAGCCAGAAGAATTCTGGACAAGAAGGTGCACAAGAAGACAAGGAGACGAGAGTACTTCTAGTATTTGGTAAAATGGAAGGGAAAACCAATCGCTGAAGCTACTTAGGTTACGGAAGACGCTCTACAGAAACTGGGAAAATCTGTAGATGAGCTCATGGACAGGAGCCCATGAAGAATTTTGTCCTCAGGAGTCTGATGTAGGAGCATGTGACTCAGAGGGAAAAAGTCTTCCAACTTATTCCAAAAATAAAATAAAAAAATATAAGGCAAGGGAGTGGGTTCCCTTAGCCTGCAATTTCGATGTTTTTTCAGTTAAAAAATAGGATAAGAGTAGAGAATAAAACATGCTATCTATATCACAGATAGATAAGATGTAATAAAGCTTTTACGCCTTAAATCGTTATGTAAAAAATCCTGCTTTTGTAATAGATAAGGTCTGCGAAGACCTATCCATTATTAATATAAAAATAAAATGGCAACAAAGCTCACATTAGAGAGGGGCAGTGCTAGAAGAATTATCATTGAAACTTTTCTCTTGGCATTCTCAAAATCAAAGATTTCCTGTTAATATGTATGCATGTAATCAATAGTTTACTGCACTGTGTATTGGAGCATTTTGGGTCGTTTCTTTTCGTTGTGTCGAAATAAATTTTCAGCCCTCTGCATTCGATGCTACGCAAACTTAATCATTAATATCCGCGGCTCTCCTGATGGTAGCAGGTCATGTGGTTTCCAACAGAACCTGCAGGTTTGGTAGTACCGGCATTTTGGTAGAACTAGCTTTGTGTACGTGGTGTGTGACAGGTTCAGGATGTTAAAGACTTCACCTAATAATTGTGGCATATCTCGAAAATGAATGAAGTGATGATTATGAGAAAATATATGATTGTCAAATTTGTGATTAGCATATTCACGGAAGCTCATGATGACTTCTCCCAGCAACTGAGAAAGGAGCTTGAGAGCAATCTAAACAAAAGTTAACGTTTTATACTTTTATTTAGAGGATGGCAATAGACTTCTATGAACATGACATTACCTATTAAGGAATCTGCTTAATGTTTTAGGTATTGATGCTCCAGTAAGAAAGAAGAAATGGCTAGCAATAAGTTGGCTTTGTTATAAAACTAGCAGTAACTAGAATTCAGTGAAATTCCATACAGTTCACTACATTGATGTGTTGGATACTTTAAACAATTGAGGCAATGAAGCTATCAGTTTAATGATTGATACGCCTGAAGACGCTTCAAGGGGAATTGAGACTGGTATTCAGGAGATTGCCGCCAAATTGGGAAGATTATCCCTAACATCTGCACCCTCGCCATCATATGGAAATAGAATTGAGCTTTGGATACAGTGCAACGTTAATATGAGCATTAATATATATTTTGTTGAGAAGCGCTAACTGATTTTCGGAGCAGTATTGATCATTGTTTGGAGTAGCAATGATATATAATGTAACGACATTAAGTGAACCAAAAATATAAATAAAGGAAAAATAGAAAGATATATTTTTAATCTTCGAGAAATAAAACCCCATGTCATTTGGAAAATATTTACTAGTGGCAGATGATGGTTGCAGGATAGAAATAAAATAAGGTTTGGGATTATACCTTGCATAAGAAGTTGTGAAAGTTAGCAAGATTGTGAGAGGCTAAGGCTAACGTGATTTTGAGATGGACATAGAGCTGGCATAACCTTCGATATAGAGCCAGTGGAACCTTTGGAAAAAGATCCTTGAGTGTAGAGTTCTAGACTTGAGTGGTATGGTCTTGAGGATCATGAACAAGCTAAATCAAAATTGTGTTTCTAAACTATATAAAAGAGAAAAATATCGAGGGGGAAATCTTGTGAGAAAATTGGATCTAATTTCTAGTCTTATGGTACTATCCTTCCCCATTAATCTTCCTTGGAGACTAGATAGGACAGATAAGTACTTTTCTGATGTTCAACTCAGTTTATGGTTTCTTTATAGAAGAATGTACATTATAATGTAAAAGGATTTTTATTATGTTAAAGTAAATCTTTGTGTCATAAGAAGAAAGGGAATTTAATTATTTACACAAGTCTTTTGTTTAGTAATAAGGAATGGAAACTGTTGAGATAGTAATGTTGGTAAATTTCAAAGAAGAAAATTCATTTAAGTTATGGCAATGAGATAATGGAGTTTTTATAAGAGTAAAATGAAAGAGTTAAACAATGTTTATTATGATAGGAAATATCTTGGATATTTTCATTAAAAGAAAAAATATGTATTTACTATTATGGGTGCCATAGGAAAGATAAAAAACATCAGAAATAGTTGATCCGAGTTTAATGTTGAAAGCTTAAAGTATGGAAAAAACTATTCAAGGGTATGGTTTGTGTGTGAACTGGTTAAGCCGCACTGCTTAAGCCTCATACTATCAAGATGCTGGTCCAAGAATAGTAAAAAAACGAGGTACATGATGCCTAGCTAAACACCCTAGGGTGGTGGGCAAGTCCTAGACATCGGTCCAACCTCACGTCAGGCATTCTCAAGGGGGAAAGAATAAGAGATATTAACAAGTCATTTTTTTTTAAAGTGAAATACTCCAATGGCTATACCAACAAAGACAATCAATACATATATTCAAGAAATCTCATGAGAAATCAATTCTATTTCTTGCTTCTACCATTACCATTTTAACTGAGAAGAATAGTAGGAAAAATAATTCCTTTGTCTCTAATACTATGTCTGTAAGCATCACATTTCGAACTACAAGACTACAAATTATTATATACAACCCAATTTGGCACCCTAGGTCGAGAAAAGGAAGACTCTGAAAGACAGTACACGTTTTTTAGCAGATAGAAGTTGTGAGTAGCCCCTTGAAATCATTCTAGTAATCCTTCCAGCAAATTGTAATTAGATATTGCTTCGCTTCAGCAATTCCAACAACCCAAGTACTAAGAAATACATGGATCCACGAAGCACTGATTTTCTTATAATACATGGTGTGGTGATGAATAAATGGTACAATAAATATTTAATGATAATTTGAAACACTCAGCCAAGAAACCTTGCTCGTATTCCTCCACGTTACAATCCTCCATGGAGTGTGGAGTAATAAAGCATAAAACATAATATTTAATGACATGGTGATGAATAAAAAAAATATTTAATGACAATTTGAAACGCTCACCCAATAAACTTTTCTCTTAGTCCTCCATGTTTCCATATATTCGTCCACATTTTAGCATGCAAAATGTTGCAAATGAACAATAACGGGGACAAAAAATATTAGTATTGAAAATAGGTACAATAAATGAACCATTACTCATACTATAAAGCAATATATGGAATGCAAAATATGTATATTAATGTTAAAGTAATCTTAGTATTGAAAACATTAATATTATATTCCAAATTTAAATATAGAATTCAAAGTCATAAAATAAATTTAAATATTAGAAACTAAAAATAACACCTTAATTTTAATCTCAACAAATAATTATAAATATAAAAATTAAAATAAAAAACTATATATTATGAATATAATTTATACTGCAATACATATCAATTTTCATGATTTTATTTGTGAAATGGAAATGTTGTATAACTAATAAAAATCAAATTTAGAAGCATAACTACAATATATAAATTTCAAATGGTAAATTATAATTAGTCCAACAAAAATTAGAATATTACATTTTTTCACATTTATTATAATGTTTTACAAATTTTCCATAGTACTGCAATTTTAATTTTAAAGTTATAAAACCTGAATAAAAAAATGATTTTTTTTGGATAAAAAATTGCTTCGTTAAGGTTATCTCTCTACAAATTATTATTAAGAACATGAAAGGGTGACATTGATGGACATGCTAATGAAATTGATGGACACATGTTATTTTGGATTGGACATAGGTTATCAATTTTTTGAAATGGATAATCATCTTTTTCCTCATTAATCCTGATAGGTGTCAATTAACAATTGGTATGATAAGTTTTTAATCAAGCTATGTAAAAAATTAATTTAGACAAGGTTTAATCATGTGATTTAGATATACAAGGAAGGTAGTGGTGTAAATTCCATCCATTGATATTGTGGCAATGATGAGAGTATACTCGCATCTTTCAATTTAAATCTTCAAATCAATTTTTTTTATTTTCTTTTTATATCTGTAGAAATTTCTTCCAACGACTTCCATCTAAAACCCCAACCATCATCAAAGTAGTCAATTCTTCCTTCAATGCACGGTTGACCAAATTGGAAATGATCTAATTCTTCAATTGACTATATAGAAGTGGAGCCATCATTGATGTTAAGTGTGAAGCCAAATTCATGCAGGATTCTAGATCCTTCTATACTGCCAGTAGTTTCTAGAATCACATGTAGGATTCTAGATCCTCCTACACCTCCAACAGTTTCTAGATGATTCTAGATCTCCATCCGAATCACATACACGATTCTAGAGCCTTCTTCTGCTTCTATAAATTTGTAATTTCTCTCACCAAGGAAAGGAAGCCAAGACCCAAGCCTGCTATGTAATGCAAAGTGATTTCTATTCTCCAGTGATTGTTTTATCTATTCCATTGTTTCTGACTAAGTAATTTTGTTGTTTCTCCATTAGTTTGTCTCTGTGAATTATTCTCTGCTATTGCCGTCTAAGTCTCTGAGCATAAATTCGCTGGTTGTTATGTATGCTCTGGTCTAACAACTGGTATCAGATCCAGGTTCAAATATCCACTGTGCAAGCCACTTAGTACCATCGCCATATTCTGGCAGCATTCGTTAAAAAGTTTGTTGTTACCCCTGGCGTTGTTGAAGGATCTGTCTAGGAAATAACTAAGGAATGTCGGAACTAAAAGATAGTTGCTGCAAGAAAAACAAGGTTGTGGACCTATGTTGAAATGTGTTGCTGGAGTTTGGAAAGTGGAGATCCGAGGAGATTGAAGTTGAAACGTGATGTTCGTAAGTTTTTTTTTACATCAAGCTTGCACGTATACGTCAAGTTTTTTTTCTCAAACCAACATATGTATGTGTGAAATGTGAAAAGGTTAAAACATTATATATGTTTTTATATTTATTATGAAACATATATAATTATATGTTGGAATTTTGAAAAGTGTATTTTAAAAAGGAGCAGGAATTTTGAAAAGGGTATTTTAAAAGGAGGAAGGTCATTATTACTAAATTTTAAAGAGTAGTAATTAATGTTTTATTTTTAAGTGGATTTTTTTTGTTTTGGGGTGTGAATTTGGTTGAAAATGGAGACAACACTTACAGATATGGAGAAGTTGAGCGGGGCTAATTTTTCCCTATGGAAATCACGAATGGAGGATATACTGATTTTAAAGGATCAATATTTGACGATTTAGGGCACAACAAAGAAACCCTCATCGGTGACAAATGAAGAGTGGAATAAGCTAGATAGAAAGGCAATCGCAACAATCCGCCAATATTTAGCAAAGAATGTTTATTTCAATGTGTCTGGAGAAAAGACAACAGAAGGATTATGGAAGAAGCTCCATGATCTATATGAGAGAACACTGCATCAAACAAAGTATTCTTTATGAAGAAGATTTATAATCTCAAAATGAAGGAGGGTGCTTCAGTTGTTGAGCACTTTAATGCATTTAATATTATTACTAATCAACTTGCCTCTGTTAAAATCATTTTAGATGATGAAATTAGAGGTATTTTGCTAATGTGTTCTATGCCAGACAACTGGGAAAATTTAATTGTAGCTATGAGCACTTCAAAAACTACAGGGACCTTGAAGTTTGATGATGTGAGTAGTATTTTAATGAATGCGGAGCTATGATGCAAGTCAATTGCGGAAAACCAAGGAGGAGAGGCTCTAGCTCTAGCTGATCATGGTAGGAGAATGGATCAAGGCCGGCAAGGCTGATCAAGATCGAGAGGCTGATCAAAATTAAGGAGAGGAAGGATCATCTACTTTCGTTGTGGCAAACCTGGGCACATGAATAAATAATGTTGATTCTAGGAGAAGGGACAAAAGGATCAGAGACCATCTAGTACAAATCACAAGTCATCCAGCACAAATGGAGGTGAGACTATTGCTGTAGCCATAGATGTTGATGTGTTGTTTACTGTTTCAGTAGAAGATGCATGTGTATATACATCTCGCAGTAGCTTTGGTTGGATCCTTGACTATGGAGCATCTCACCATGTAACCCCATGCAAAGATAGTTTTGTTTCATATATTCCTAGTGATTATAGCAGAGTGCATTTGGGGAATAATCATTTTTGCAGCATTGTTGGAGTGGGAGATGTCCAGATCAAGATGAAAGATGGACAAGATATATTTTTGAAACAGGTCAGGCATGTACCAGAAATTCACATGAGTTTAATCTCTATGGGACGATTGGATGATGAAGGCTATTTGACAAGCTTTGGAAAAGGAGGCTAGAAAATTAAAAAAGGTGCATTGGTCGTGGCTAAAAGACCCAAGACAAGAACATTATACACATTGAAGGCACCGATAGGAAAATCAGATTTGGCTTCTATCACAAACGAAGGAAATTCAACAGATCTGTGGCATAAGTGTTTGGGTCACATGAGCGAGAAGGGCTTAAAAATCCTTGTTGGTAAAAATTTATTGCCAGGTTTGAAATCCTACAATCGTGATATCTATGAGCATTGTATATATGGTAGACAAAGAAGGTTTTCATTCCCTAGAGGTGGCCAGGACATAAAGAAAAATGTGTTAGAATTGGTACACTCAGATGTGTTTTGGCCTATTAACATCAAATCATTAGGAGGAGCATCATATTTTGTAACATTTATAGATGATGCATCCAGGAAGGTTTGTGCATATTGTATGAAAAGTAAAAGTGAAGTGTTTGGAATATTTCAAAAATTCCATGTTGCTATTGAAATAGAGACTAACAAATCACTGAAGTGTTCAAGAACAGATAATGGTGGAGAATATTACTCAAATGCATTTAAGGAATATTGTAACAGGTTTTGCATAAAGCATAAGAAGAATGTGCCTGGTACTCCTCAATAGAATGGTGTCGCAGAAAGGATGAATCACACCATTATGGAAAATGTGCAAAGTATGTTGTCCAATTCTAGTTTGGGGAAGAATTTTTGGGCTGAAGCAGTTAGGATTGCTTCCTACCTCCTAAATAGATCTCCAACTACATCCTTGGATGGCGGTATCCCTGAAGAAGTTTGGAATAGTAAGAAGTTGAATTATTCTCACTTGAAAATCTTTGGATATGAAGCATTTGTACATATTCCCAAAGAAAATACAACTAAGCTAGATGATAACTCTATGAAATGCATATTTTTGGGATATGTGGATGAAGATTTTGGTTATCGTCTATGGGATCCAATAAAAAATAAAATTATTATAAGCAGGGATATTATATTTAATGAGTCAAAAATGTTCAAGAGGACTGTAGGTGAGTTGGAGATCAAGAAGGTAATTGATAGGTTTGAAGAGCAGTAGGAAAACATACCACCAATACAAGAAAATGAATAGTGAATTCAGAAGCATGAAGAACAACAAGTGGAAAATGATGAACAACAAGAAGAAAGAATCTTGTAGGAACCTTTACAGGAGATTCAACCTGATAATGCACCACCATAGTTGGTTCATAGATCTTCTAGGCCTCATAAGACTTCACAAAGGCATCCTCCTTCAAACTATATTTTTTTGATTGATGAAGGTGAACCTAATTGTTTTCAAGAAGCTTGTAAAGTCGAGCACAGTAAAGAATGGAAGAAAACAATGGAAGAAGAAATGAACTCTTTACAGGAAAATAAAACTTGGGAGTTGGTAAACTTCCCAAAAGGTAGAAAGGCTCAACAAAATAAATGGGTGTACAGGATTAAGCATGAAGGTGACCAAAATAAGGAGAGGTATAAAGCAAGGCTGGTGGTGAAAGGTTTTGCCCGAAAGGAAGGTATTGACTTCACTGAAATTTTCTCACTTGTTGTTAAAATGTCATCCATTAGAGTCATTCTTAGTCTAGTTGTTGCTTTATGCCTAGAATGTGAACAGTTAGATGTAAAAACTACATTCCTTCATTGTGAATTGGAGGAAGAATTTTATATGGAGCAGCGAGAAGGCTTCATAGAAAAAGGAAAAGAAGGCCTTGTTTGTAGGGTGAAGAAGAGTCTCTATGGGTTCAAATAGGCACCTTGACAATGGTACAAGAAATTTGATTCATTCATGATGGAACATGGTTTTCAAAGGTTGGAAGTTGACCATAATGTCTATGTCAAGGGGTATGATCAAGGAAAGTATATTATATTGTTGTTATATGTGGATGACATGTTGATTGTTAGGGATGATAAGAATAAGATCAATAGATTGAAGAAAGATTTGGGTAGCAAATTTGCAATGAAGGATTTGGGACTATCACACAGATATTGGGCATGCGGATTATGCGTGACAGGAAAAACAAAAGGTTGTGCTTGTCACAAGAAAAATATATCAAGAAGGTGCTTGACAAGTTTAATATGAAGGATACCAAGCCAGTTGGTACACCCCTTGCAACCCACTTCAAGCTGAGTACTGAATTATGTCCTAGTGATGACAAGGAGAAAGAAGAGATGAGCAAGATTCCTTATGCTTCAGCAATTGGTAGTTTGATGTATGCCACAGTATGCACACAACTAAACATTGCATATTTAGTGGGAGTAGTGACTAGGTTCCTTGCCAATCTAGGCAAACAACATTGGCAAGAAGTAAAATGGATTTTAAGGTATCTTAAGGGTACTAGTCATTCTTTTGTATGCTTTGGTCATGATAAGACTGTCCTTGAAGGATTTACAGGTGCAGATATGGCTGGAGATATGGATACCAGAAAGTCCACTACAGGTTATTTGTATACATTTGTAGGTGCAGCAGTATCTTGGGTGTTAAGGCTACAAAGAATAATAGCCCTGTCTACAACAGAAGCAGAGTACATAGCTGCAACAGAAGCTTGTAAAGATATGTTGTGGATGCAATGATTCCTAGGAGAGATAGGAATAAAGCAGGACAAGTATGTCTTATATTGTGATAGTCAGAGTGCCATTCACTTGGCGAAAAACCCAACATTTCATTCAAAAACCAAGAACATTGACTTAAGGTACCATTGCATCCGGCATGTGTTGGAGGAAGAACACTTATCCTTGGAAAATATCCATACAGATAGGAACCCTGCTGATATGCTCACTAAGATTCTACCATGAAATAAACATGAGTTATGTAGAGGCATGGTAGGAATCGGTGTGACTTGATCACTCTTATTTGGCTTCAAGCGGGAGAATGTTAAGTGTGAAGCCAAATTCATGCAGGATTCTAGATCCTTCTACACAACGAGAAATTTCTAGAATCACGTGCAGGATTCTAGATCCTCCTACACCACCAGTAGTTTCTAGATCATTCGAGATCTCCATCTGAATCACATATAGGATTCTAGATCCTTCTTTTGCTGCTATAAATTTGTAATTTCTCTGGCCATGGAAAGCAATCCAAGGCCCAAGCTTTCTATGTAATGCAAAGTGATTTCTGTTCTCTAGTGATTGTTTTATCTATTGCGTTGTTTCTAACTAACTAATCTTGTTGTTTCTCCATTTTCTGTCTCTGTGAATTATTCTCTGTTATTTCCGTCTAAGTCTTTGAGTATAAATCCACTGTGTGTTATGTATGCTCTGATCTAACAATTGACAAGGAATATCAACTGATCGATGTATATTGCTAATGACATACTACATAAGCTGGTGATTGGAACAAGTGAAAAACCCCATTCATTTTTTATTACATGAAACTAGTAGATTGTATACCCATATCGAGGATAATATTCATACTCCTTGTCCAGATAGAGCCAAAAAAAATTACTTTTATAAAAAACTACATTCTTAGGGGGTGAAGTGACACCAAATGGAACATGAACCCTTTGTCATACCCTATCAAGACTACTACAAACATAAAATAACATAAAATTTAGACTGCATTCTGTCATACATATGTTTTAGAACAACCTAGTCATATTATTTTGTTGCTCACATTTTCCAATAATGAAAAGAATCCCTAGTCTCCAATTTGTATTGGACTTATGTTTTTAAAGGCATTTATAAATGGATTCGTTCCAAAATATTGTGTGTATGGGAGAATTTTGTTGGTAAGGATAAAACCACCATTGGTCCAATAGTAGACTTTACTCTGTATCTTCAATATATGAATGACAAATGAAAATGAGATATGTGTCCATTCTTATTAAGGTATTCAGGACCAAAATAATTGTCTTCACTATTGAGGAAATGAACCATAAATGCAAATTCGTTCGTAGAGACATGCTTGCAATGTAATAAGAAAGAAATGTTTTGCAAAACATTCTTCCATTTCTTACAAACAGTGCTAAACTTTATCACAACCGATAAAGGGAGCCAAGGAAGACAATTTCAAGTATTTCAAATGGAAGACAACTCTGAATAGTTGGATCCATGATCAAACAATGAAATCACCTAACAGAAAAAAGAAAAACACATTTGATATCAACAAAGCAATTTAATGTTGAATAAAATTAAAATTTACATACACAATTTACCATCTACACATACGGAAAAATTTCACATATACGAATCGTATAAAATCAAATGAGCGATGATGACATTATTACAAAACCGAACAAAATTCCACAATTTTTTAAACCTAATCTCTATAATCCAAGATTATTCATGTTAGTAAACCTATAAGGTCCATGTTTATTATTGATGTTATAATGTCTCTACAAATATATTTATAATATCAATATCAAATTTTCATTTTGAATATAAGTATTAACATTAAACCAATTTTTCTAATGTTAAAAAGCCCAAACTTCAAACCTAATGTTATAAATTAACACAATGCTAGATGAACCAAATGATATAAAATTACCAAATATGATAATCCTAACATCAATGAACCCAAATAAAGCTAAAGCTATTAAGTTCAATGTTTAATAAAAATATTTACCTGAAAAAATATTCGCATCAATGTATAGATGCAAAATATATTTTTACATATATTTCTATGTTTAACATTAATATCTATATCTA